>JANHFT010009100.1:21275-31579 GCA_032467955.1 Pseudoxenodon macrops
TCTATTCTATTCTATTCTAGTCTATTCTATTCTATTCTATTCTATTCTATTCTATTCTATTGTTTCTACAAGACATTTCTCAAGTACTTTGGGCTTTTAGTATGGAATAAACCAATCCCTGGTATTTTCCCCACAACGCTGCTTTTCTGTGTACTTTAAAACATATTTTTATATATGCATGTATGTGTGTTGGTATGTAAAATAGGTATCTTTTGTACATAAAACAGATCTCTTTCTTTTTCTATCTGTAATGGCTAGCTGACAATTTACACAATTTAAATATATGAGAAAAGGTTATCCCATCAGTAGGATTCCCTCCTCTCCCAAGGCATACTTTGTATTAAAATGTGAACTTGCATTTTTCTGTCAAACTGCTGTAACTTCCATTGTTTATTGATTTGATTATGATAGACTGATCACCACATATATAACTTCCACATCACTAACAACAGTTTTTTAGCAGATGGTATATGCATTCAGCAGACATTCATCAAGGACTGGAAAAAAATAAAATAAATCACAAGGTATATTCATGTGTGAACCACTGTTATAAAAATATATTAAAATCTTAGCCATATAAGAACCAAGTCCTATATAAGATTGGCCAATTATTTGAAGATTGTGGTTAATCAACTTCTTTTGAAATTCTTATTATTAATGCTAAATAAATATCTTTATTCTTACATATTGACTTCATATTAGGCCAAGTTTATTAAAAGTATTAAGTACTTATAGTCTCAATTAGTTCTTATATAAGTTGGCAAAGTTTTTAAACAAAAATTTCCCCCCAAGAATAAATAATTAAAGTAAAATCATATAGTCCAAAGATAAAACAGGGTAAAATAGGGTAACTTTTTATTTATTTATTTGAATTGATTAGCCACCCAACTCCAAGGATTCCTTAAAAGTTTGAAATAATTTATTGAAAGTCAAAGGTTTCCCGAGAATAACCCATATATTTTATTTAATCTGCTTATAATAACATACTAGCTTATGGTTGCCTGTGATTTATCTACATTAAGAATTATGGAACCATAGGTTAGTTTGTTATTTTAAAGCATAAAGTAAAAACTGTTGAAAAGATGTGTTGAAATGAATAAAGGAGGAAGTCTCCATGCCCAATAAAAATGGGAGAATTAATTTAGTGCTGCCTCAGGTTAAGGTTTATTTTAATGTCCCAGAACTAACCATACTGTTTGCTACTGGCTTGGTAATCCTTTATAAAATGGCTATTTATTCTGACCATGAGAAAAATATTTAGCTAATAAAGGAAAAAGAGGCTGAATGTCCATTCAGATGCTTATTTGTTCAGACAAGATTTCTTCTCCTTGTCAAGAATAGAATTTTGCAGATTCTTGCTTAAGCAAAGTACAATATGGAAAAACACTTTTCCTCTGAAGGTGCATTAGAGCAAGTGCTTTTATTTCTTTTGCTTCTTTCGTGATGTCATGAAACTCCTGGATCTATGCTCAACACAGACTTCAAGTTCAATGGGAAAATCTATTAGCAAGTACAAGGTACCCTGATGGGATCATCCATATCAGTCCTAATAGCAGAAGCAGTCATGCAACGACTCAAATTAATAGAAGAAACGCACCACCTACTCAATAGCATATTCCCTGGAATCAAATTGATACACAAAGAGGAAACAGACAACAAACTCCAATTCCTTGATGTTGACCTAAGGAAATTAGACAATGGAGAACTAGAAACCCATGTCTACCGCCAACCCACACACATGGACCAGATCCTCAGCTCCACAAGCAACCATCCCACCACACACAAAAGAAGCTATGTCCATACCCTGTTCAGAAGGACCAGGACACACTGCAGCATCACCACACTAAGAAAAGCAGAAGACAAATGGCTGCTTGACATCTTTCTCTGCAACAGCTATCCAAAAACTTCATATTCCAACACACAGCACTCAAACCACACCACACAGCCAATCACCACACAAAAACTAACCATACTGTACACAAAAGGGATGTTGGAAGTGACAGCCAGAATTCTCCAACCCCTAGGAATAGCAATAGCCCACAAACCTACAGCCACACTCTGCCAGGAACTATCCAGAACCAAAGACAAAATACAGACAGATGAAAAACAATGTAAACAGCACCAGTTTGATTGGAATAACACAAAAATCATCAGCCATGCTACCACCCACCATGAGTTTATCGAATCCTGGCACTCCACAAGCAATTCCATCAACAGACATTTTGACCTACAACCAGCGCACGAACCCCTCAGAATCCAAATCAAACATAGCCAACGAGCGAGAGCACCGACTCTCAACCAACCCACACAACCCCCCCAGCAGTTCACCTCCCAATGGCTCTGATGTAATCTACTTATCACAAGGCCCATCACAAGAACCTGACTTGACAAACCCACACTTGAAGCTCTTATAAACAGAAGAACACTGACATTGACATTCCCTAAACTCCACTGAAGATGTTACCTAGCTTGGTAACAAAATGTTTGGAAACCAACCCACAAGCTTGGAAAATGAAACTTCACCGTCCTTCTACACTCTAGCTACAGATATTTGTCACTATTGCAAAGGTCTACTATGCAATAATAAAATATAGTTTGGATTGGATCTAGTCTTTATTATATTTTGAGTAAAGCTACTAAAACAGAGGAATTTAATTTGATCATTGATACCTGAAAGCCTACTCATTTTGAGAAGGCATTCAAAATATGTCAGTGATTGGTAATGTTAGAATTAAGAATATAATAAAGACAATTCCCAATGAAAGAGAAATCTCCTTATGATCTCTCTCTCACTCTTTTACACACACTATCTATGTAAATACTCCAGGAGCCAAAAGAAACAACGTGAATATCGGGTGATGATACCATTTCTTAAAGTGCTTCTTTTCATAAGGTATCCTAAAGAAGAACACTCCATCTTGAAACTATTTTTAAAGTGCATAGTTAAGAGTTCATTACACAAGATGAGATCATCACTAATTTAGATGACTTTAAAAGAGGTCTGGATCAATTAATGGAAGTCAGGTCTATTAAAAGTGATTAGATTTGAAGTCTCATTGTTACATCCAGGTTGGGGATAGTGTCTCTATTATATTCTTAATTCTAACATTACCAATCACTGACATGTTTTGAATGCCTTCTGAAAATCAGTAGCCTTTCAGGTCTGTCATTGTGAGAACCAAATACTGTACTACATTAGGCTTTGACCTAATCTAGAAGGCTAGTCTCAATTTTGATAAACTGGGATGGGCAGCCTATGTAAGTAGGTATTCCAGTGTTCAGTGAAATAGGAATATGTTGAGAATACCTTAATAAGTATTATCTTCAAATTGAGAGTGCTTTTCTTGTGTGTTCTACACTTTCACATTTCAGCAAATATAAGGTTTTCCTGCAGAAAAAAAGAAACAGAACATATAAATAGCTTTAGAAAGAAGCAGGCTATCCTCATCACACACATATGCTTTTTATTTCCCACTCACTAGTTTTTCCTGTGCATTTCTTGGAAGAAGCAAAAGATTTTGCCTGGGAGCAGAAAGGAGAAAAAAACATTCTTAAAGAAGGAGAGTTGAGGTGTAAGCAGGCTAAATATATTGGGCAAGGCTACATTATGACTTTTGTGGGCCCTAGGAACTTTGGCCTTCTTGGGCCCATTCTTCTTAAAATTAATAACATTAAAATCAGTATTCCTTTGTATTTATTTTACAGAGAAATAGTGAATAGAACATATTATATGTATTATTTTGTAGTAATACACAATTGTTACTGATTCATTATTACAGAAGGAGTAGGGAATGTCCTAGAGGGCAGCAGGAAGATCTACTACCAAGGCAATAGTCAGAAAGCACGATTTAAGTCCTTTCCAATAAATTAACTTGAGAAAATATCTCAGCAAGATTTTTCCCTACTGTATGTAATTCACATGAAGACAAAGAGTGAGGGAGAGTGGAAGCATATTCAGAGATGCAATGGGAGAATAATGAAATGCTTAGTAACTGTCTCAGCTTCGGGCAAGGCATAGGACAAGGATACATTATTCTCTCCTTGTTTGTTTAATGTAGTTATACATAAATGTATAGGGAATACATGAGGTGATCTTAGAAGCATGTTGATTTGTGACATTAATGTGTGAACACTTTTGTTGGGAGAGCTGGAGTTCCACAGGATGAACTAATCAAAGTCACTCTTTGACTTTATTGTGTCACACAAGGTGGAAAATCAAATTTCCCATCCCATTGCTTATGTAGAACAGATCTTGAAAATGCCTTAGAATGTATACATTATGTTTAGTTTACTCGTTCTGGTGGGTGTATTCCCTGAGCAGATTATGATGTTTTGTTGGTTGAAAGCCCACACAATGTGCAGAAATTATTAAATAGATTATATGATGCAGGGAGGACTATGGAACTACAAATTAATGTATGAAAAGTAGTTAGTTGTGCTTTACAAGGAAAATGGATAGAAAAATAGAGAAGGTACATAGAAATGAGACAAAGTGAGAAAAGTGGCTTCCTGTCCTTTCACAGAGAGGATTCTCTACTGAATCTTTGACCTACCCATGAATGAGGAAAAAAATCAATTCCCAGTAGGCAACTAGGCTTAAGTGCGTGTGGCTAAAATAAAATAAAATCAAGACCTGGCCAAGACCTGTCAGCTCAAATTTGTCTTTCTATGCTTCTGCTGCTGCCAAGTTGAACATAGCAAGTCTCTCCTTCCTTTCTGTGGTGTATTTAGGTAACTTTAGTCACAAAAATATGGATGGGTCATTTGTATTGAGAAGGCAATGTTACCATCACTTGAGAAAATTGAACAAAAGGGTAGTCAGAAGAGAAGACTGTGTGGTAAAATGAGGGAGGGAGTGCTGATGTGCATGGATTGGTCTCTCAGCATCATGAAGCATTTGGCAGTTTTCTCTTCTAAACTTTTTTGCCATTAAAGAAACACTTCCTTTTTAGAACTGGAGTTTTCCCCATTATCCCCAATGGAAAATCAACTCATTTTCTCCCAGCTGAAGCGACATCTATACATTCAATATACCAGTACTTGTGGGGAAATCATTAGATGTGATTTGAGGTAAGACTCATTTGTTTCAATAAGACACGTCTATCAGCAGAGGCTACCTCAGGAGAAATTGCTCTGGAAGTCTGAGGAAGAGAACAAAAAAAAAAGGAAAACAGGATTATTGAGTGAGACTGTATGCTTTACCAGGAAATAGAAAAAGCTATGCTGAAAACCACTAAGGAAAGCTATTCTTTTCTTTCTTTCTTTCTTTCTTTCTTTCTTTATTTATTTCTGTCTTTCAATTTAGGGTTTGTTTTATAATCTCATTCTCAGGATGACATACTTTAAAAACATATATTTTTTATTGTATAAACCACCATAAAAGACAACAAAACTACAAAGCAACAGAACTCAAAACATTGTGAAATCATAACGGTAAGAAAAGAGGGCACAAAGATGTGTTCTGCCAGCATTCTGTTACTTTTCTAGATGGAGTAAGAAGCTTTAATGTTTTAGTGTATTATGAGAATATGACAAAGAGAAGTAAACATATACGCACAATCCATGTAATTATATACAAAACGTCTATGGGAGTATGGCAGTGTTTTATACATGCTTTATACTCCTGCCGATATACTCTAGAAGAAGTGCATAAGGGTGACTCTGGATTCTTTACAAAACAGTAAAGCTACAGAATTTGATGGCATACATCCAGAATTACTGAAGAACTGTGGATCAGCAACTAAATGTTGGTGTCATGGCCCGATCACAGTTGGTTTTCCTCATTTTTTAGTTCCATACTATACTCAGAGGTAGCATGGTGGCTTGGCAGTTAAGATACTGGGCTTGTTGGCTGGAAACCAGCAGCCCAGGTTCGATACCTGAGTGCCACATGATGGGGTGAATTCCTGTTACTTGCCCCAGCTCCTGCCTATTTAGCAGTTTGAAAGCATGCATATGTGAGTCGATAAATAGATACCACTTTGTTGGGAAGGTAACAGCGCTGCATCACTGTTACCTTCCCAACAAAGTCACATGGCCACATGACTGCAGAAATATCTTTGGACAGGGCTGGCTCAATGGCCTTGAAATTGAGATGAACATTGTCCCCTATAATCGGCAAGAACTAGTGGAGTAAAATCTGCAAGGACTCCTTTATCTTTACTATTACTATACTCAGGATGACTGCCTCCTATATTCAAGAAGACCAAAATTATTGCAATTGAAACCAGGGAAGGATCCAAATCTTCAGAGTTACTGGCCAATTGCTCTTCTCTATGTCTACAAATTTTAGAAAGATTTGTGTTAAACAAAGAGGCCTAGCAGTAGAATCTGTAATTCAAGTAGAACAAGCTGGATTCTGCCCCAAACATGATTGTAGTGATCAAGTCCTTGTATTAACTTCCTACCTGAAGAACGGATTCCAAAGGAAAATGAAAAATGTTCTCTCTTTCCTGACCTCTTATTGGCCTATGATACTGTCTGAAGAGAAGGACTTCTACTCAAACTAATCAATGTTATATCTTGTCATAATACCATTGCCTTGATTGACAACATGCTGATTAACAGGCTACAAGTTTTAAAGGACTTGAAAGAAGCAGATATAATAAGTTAAATGGGTTACCATAAGAAGTTTAATGTGCGAAGGTATGACACTAAGGAGGAGCTATGAGCAAAGGACTGAGCATTTTTTATTAGCTGTTTGTCTTTTATTCCCAGACTGGATTTTTCCTAAGAAGTTTCAACATCAGAATAAGATTCCCAGATTCATCCTTACTAAAGAGGGCCCAACAAGCTTCTACTGAAAGCATAGATCAGACCCATGCACAACCCTGATAACATTATGTGATGGAGAAAAATGCTTTACCATTGTTTTCTTCTTCTGTGGCAAAATATAATTTTAAATGACAGATATTTTCCTGACAGGTCTGTGAAAAGCCACAACATGGTAATTTCTGAATGTAGTTTTATTGGATGCATTAGCCTTGTTTAAGGTAAAAGGTTCCCCTCACACATGTGCTACTCGTTCCTGACTCTAGAGGGCAATGCTCATCTCCGTATCAAAGTCAAAGAGCCAGCACTGTCCACAGAAGTTTCTGTGGTCATGTGGCTGGCATGAATAAATGCTGAAGGCGCACAGAATGCTGTTACCTTCCCACCAAAGTGGCCCCTATTTTTCTACTTGCATTTTTACATGCTTTCGAACTGCTAGGGCAAGTAATGGGAACTCACTCTCTTACGCGGCGCTAGGGATTCGAACTGCCAAACTGACAACCTTCCTGATTGACAAGCTCAATGTCTTAGCCATTGAGCCACCACATCCCTGTTAGCCTTGTTTAAGCAAGTTCAAATACCTGGGACTTTAAAGCCATTTGCTGAATGCAAGTTGAATTCAACCCCATCATTTTTTGCCATTCAGCTAGGTTGGAGATGGAGGAGCATGGCCTTCATGTCCAACCTAACCCACACAAAAACATAGAAGAGAGGTCAGCATACACAGCCTTTTCTTTATATGTATTGGCATAAACTATGGCTGAAGAACTGTTTTGGAAGAACATGACAAAAGGCTTGTATCTGTGATAGACTTGTATCTCTTTTCTAGTCAGTTTTCAAATAGTTATCTAGAGTGGCCAAAGGAGTTCAGCTCCAGAGGTGGGTTCCTACCAGTTCTATCCAGTTCTATAGAACCGGTAGTAGCTTGGCGATAATGTCACGGAGCCGGTCCCATCGATGTCTCCGTGAGCGCCATCTTGGATTTTGCTTCTGTGCATGTGCAGAAGCTAGTTTTTGATTGCTGCGTGCGCGCGTGCTTCACGTGCGCACATGCAGTGCAACCCTGAGTGAACCGGTATCAAAAATATCTGGAACCCACCCCTGTTCAGCTCCCATAGCTCTTTTTTCCTCTACGGCAGACTCTTGAATAACACATCTTTATATAGTTTTGGTTACACCAGCACACATTTTTCATACAAATGTCACAGATGGCTTGGCAGGTGTTGCTTTCCTTAATCAAATAGATTTCTAAACTGCAGCTATTTTGTTGTCCAAGTTTTTGTCTTGAAAAGGTTTCTTTGTTAACTTTGTTATGAACATTGATTGACAATATGGCAAGACCAGAGAATCTTATGAAGGTTCTCATGCAGAAAATGGACTGACTAAATGTAATGTCGAAGGATACTTTGATGAGAGTTAGTGAGAAAAAAAATCTCAATCTTGCTTTTTGACAATAATAAATCAAATCTTTATTAGTCATAGACTGAGCTAAGGAAAAGGGATACAAACAATAAATAATTTAAAAATGCTAAAAGGTATATAAAAACAAGTTATACCAACTTTGCCATGGCTTCCTTATTTTCAAGCTTCGTATTGGAGACACATTTTCTTTGCAGATACTCCAGTTTGCTTTAGCGCTAGCACTTTTTGTGATTCAGTGATTCAGAGTAACACTTTATGTTAAATTTAATTTGTTTTCATAATTTCAGTTTAACTTCTTTAGTCTTGACAGCTAAAAGTGCAATCCATCAGGTGTTACTGCTGCTTAATTTTCTAGTAATGTTGATGGTGTTGTATGGACTGTATTTCTTAAGTACAATGAAATGCATTATTCTAGTGTGGTGAGATATGTGGCAACCAGCCAGTTAGGTGTGCCTTTTTTCCCAGCCAGTCCATGCACACACGTACATAGATGCACACAAACAGAAATAATGGTTGAAACAAGGCAGCCACACTAATCTGGCCTTTGGTAAATTTTCAATGGGACTAAAACCAAATTCAATCCAAATGCAGCTCTGCTTCCTTGTACACTGGGATCAGAGCATTCTTTATCATGAAAACCACAACTTCCTTCTTCTGTCTGGATTCCGGATCAGTGACAAAGCAGCTGCTAAGAAAGCCCCATTTCCAGAAATATGTTCTAACAACCTTTCAGTATAGTTAGTATTTGATTGAAGAGAGAGGAAGAAAAATCCTTCATGCTCCATCCCCATACATGTTACTGAGATATATATTATTAGACTTCAGTTCTGAAGAGAATTCATGTATAAGATTTATCGTGTAAGAGCATTACAGTACTCTTACACGATAAAATTGCACCCCAAATTTAGCATTTTTCTTTTTTTTAAATCCTCTATTTTATTGGGAATATCCTTGGAATAGAATGTTGGATGAAATTAAATGCTGGTTTTCATGGACAGCAATGTTTTCATCATTAGAATAAAGGGAATGGCAGTTCTTCTCTCTGCACCCATTTGTGTATTTCAAAAACATTTTGTGGTGCTAGGTGCTTACAAGTCAGAGGAGAAGGAGAACAGAAACAATTATTCAGAGAGAATAATTCTCCAAAACCTTAATGTAGATAATGGACACATGGACACAAGTATTTTTAATAAGCAAATGGGGTAGAAGCCGATAACATTCAGCTATGCTATCTTTAAGGCATTACAGGTGTAATTTCCATTCTTGTAATCTAGTAAAAGATTGTTCTATATAAAAGTATATTAATTTGTTCTCATCTTAAAATGATGCTAATGCGAGAAGAAAAAGAATACTTTTATATATTTATATTAGATATTAAATAATATTATGAATTAAGTATTGATACAAATTGTTTTTTGTTGGAGATGCAAATTGGGAATGGCAACATTTCTTCAGATAGTTGATCTTATTATCACTTTGTTTTGCCTTGAGACGCACAAAGATAATTGACAATTTAGACCAGGTGTCTACAGCCCAGAACTGGGTCACACAAGTGGTGGGCGAGCATGTACCTGCTACTCGTGCAAATGGAGCTCTGTGCATACACATGCACGCATGGGCCACTCACATGGAACCATCTTCTGTCCTCCCCCTGCCTGTGATGACCCTGGCTGGGCACGGAAATGACACAGCTGAAGCGAAGGCTTAATTCCCTTTTATTGCTCACACCTTTCCCCAAAATCCCCACAGTTCATTGCAAATTCAAGGGTAGAGCTCTAAACATGCACACATGCTTCCAATAGTTCTTGGCTGCTATACATCCAGAGGAGCAGCACAGTCCTGAGAGCAGAAGTGGTACAGAAAAACTGATCATAGGGCATCCTTGTCACCCCCTTGTTTGCTGGGGCTGCAGCAAAAACCCAAAGCAGAGCAGTGTTGATGCGCATTGACACAGAGCCAGGCTAGGCAAGGTAAGGCAAGTTGAAGCAAAACAAAGCAGAGCAAGGCAAAGCAAAGCAAAGCAAAGTAAGGCAAAGCAAAGCAAAGCAAAGCAAAGCAAAGCAAAGCAAAGCAAAGCAAAGCAAAGCAAAGCAAAGCAAAGAAGCAAAATG
>JANHFT010009102.1:3891-15971 GCA_032467955.1 Pseudoxenodon macrops
TCTGAGAAGATCTTATTTCATGGATTTTTGACTAGAGATTGGCAAAACTCAACTGATTTGGGAATTGAATGTTCCAGAGAATTCTATTTCCCATCTAGGTCATGCCGAACCATGCCGTTCCAGAGGGACACTTTGAATCACATCTGGTTTGGAGAACTATTGTTCTTTGGAATGGCTCAGTCTGAAAGTATTTGGCATGGCTTGGAGAAGAAACAGAATGTTCTCGAGTTTTCCAGAACATTTCATTTCCAAATTAACAAGTTTTATTCATATAAATTTATTTTTAAATATATTACTCAGACTGACATACTTCCAGAATCCAAAGATTTGTCGAACCATTTTTCCACTTTCCAATCTGTCCAATCAAATCTCCTTTTATAAGCAGAACATAAATCTATTTGCAGCATGAGCTACTGTATCAGATAGATTACAAATGGATAAAATAATGTGTTTGCTTTGAACTGAGCATCTTGTATTCATATTATTATTGTGAGAGTGTTCTGGAGAGAACTGGAGTCCAATGGCATAACTAGAAATAAATTTATTACAATTCATACAATCAAATTCAAGAAGTGTTTGTTTTTCTTCAGTTTTCTGGACTTAAACAATTGCCTTTTTTTTACTTATCTGGTCTTGTATCCTGTAGGCCTAATTAATTACCTGTTCTACACCAATAATATTTTATTCTGCAAACATTGCATACTGTATATTGCCATGGTTATAAGCACAGTCTTCCTTTTCAGGGTTATTTAAGTGTGTTTTGTCTCCCTTAAATGTGTATTGTTTTATAGTTTGTGTGTGTTTTACTTGACACAGAGAAATAAAAGTGAGGAAATGATTTGCATTAAAACTGAAATGATGGAATATTGGAAGGCATATATTAGAGATTTCAATCGGAATGGTGATAATTTGAAGAAAGGAATTGAAATAAATGCTGCTCAGTGTATGCATCCAAGAAAGAAAAATAAGAGACGAGAACATAAATGTTGCAATATTAAAAAATGAAAAAGCTGCAGGTACTGATGGCATAATTGATGAAATGTTGAAGTACATATAGATGTTAGTTTACTTTTAATGGAAGTGAGAGTTATGTGTGTGTGAGGAGTGTATTGGGCAGGATGCCTGAAAAGAGAAGGCAGCAAGACGTAAGCAAAAACTGTACAGAAAATAGTTTAAGTGTACCTACGAGGGTGTTTGGCAGAATTCTAATTAAGAGAGAAAATAGAAGCAATGACGAGCAAAATCTGGGAACTGCGTTGTGGCTTTATAACAAGCACTGGAATGTGTGGGCTCTTCAGAAGATAAGTGAAAGAATAGATGAAAGCAGTGATAGTGGTGATGATATATAGACTATCAGCACTGAAAGAAGCAAAACTAGATGTGTATTGGAATGTGTTATATATACAACTGAATGCTGGGTCAAGATAAGTCTAAACTTAAGTGAATGCAGTAGGAATGTGGATCTTAGAGATATGCATAGCAGGAAGTTTTCCACTGTACAATAATTGTATCTGTTGTTGTTGTTGTTGCAGTTTGGGCACAGGCATGGTCTGGTTCCTCATTCCGTAACATCAAGGAAGAAAGTCCAGTTGGCTGGTCAAGCAGGAGGAAAAAGAGGAGCTCTTACTATCGGCACTGGCTGGTGCCAAATTTAGAGAACAACCCTGGATGTATGGATGTGGTTGGATAAAGGATAAAAAAGTATGGTGAGATGTAGGGCATGTCAGATTTAGCTATGTTTTCTTTTATTTTTTTCTTCTCTTGCATCTCTTTGTTCTCTGATCATTTCTTTTGCCTCATAGCACTTTAAGACAAACAGATATTACATACAAAACAATATGAAAGTGAGAGTGGAGCAGAGCATGCGTGCATCTGTAAGCTGTTTCAGCAACCCTGGAGATTTCGTCCTATTTAACAGAAAGAGGGCTCTCAACCAATCCGGAAAGGCTTCTCTATAGCCAATCCAAAACCCTTTTACACTGTTGTCTGAGAAAAAGGAAGCATAATAGGCAAGGCTTCTATGCTGCCTGCCAATTGTGCTTGAAGACTCTCTGAGGAGGGATGTGTGTGTGTTCAGGCAAAGCTGAAAGACTGGGAGCGGATCTAGTCACAAAAAAGAAGAAATAAAATCCAAATAAGCTTCTCCTTGGCTTTGCTGCTGCCCGCTTGAGGGCTTCTTTTCTCATGTAATGCACTCACTCACCCAAGAAATCAAATCCTTCTCCAGGACTAATTTGAAAAAGCAATGCACCAGAGTCACAACTTTATCTGGAAAGAGACTTATCGAGACCTGGAGGGATGCACAGATGCAAGTGGTGGAAGTGGCTGATTGTAAGGAGGGGGATGCCTGCGGTTATGTGCAGGACCTCAGCCTGGATCTTCAAATTGGGGTGATTAAGCCGTGGCTCTTGCTGGGTATGTCGCTTTTAGCTAAAGCAACATTAGTAGTTAAGCATACTTATGTGCATTGGAAAACTATGGGTATGTATGTATGGCTGTGCACCATGGCTGTGCATGGTGGATACTTGTGTGTGTTTGTGTATATACTGGGATAAGAGACTCTATGACTTGGCACCAGGTATTTGTTTTTAATGTGCTTAGTTTTTTAGCTTTATTAAGATTTTTAGGTTTTTGCTTTTGACTGGGAGCCATCCAGAGTTGGTTATAAATGGGAAGCTACTGATTTGGGATCATAACGGTAATAGAGTATAATACAACAACAACAACAATAATAATAATAATAATGCAGAGATTCTATTAATGTACTACTTTCAATACATAAGATTAACTCCAGAAATGAAATCTGTAGAGCTTCAATTGGTAATAATTGGCATAGCTAATTTAAACTGGATCCATTCTATAAAAGGGTTCCCCCCTCCCCTTGGCTGCACCCGTGTCTTGTATATATGAGAATGTACATGCATGTGTGTAATAATAATTTACATATTATTATGTGTAATAATAATTTACTTAATTTCATCAGAATGATATACAGTCTTGTTGTCTGCATGAAATTATTTCCCAAACTTGGTGGGATAACATCTGTCTTTCACAGCTTCCCAGGATGCTGCTCATGACCTGGAAATAATGAAAAAATATAAGGTAATGTATGGGTTTTTAAAAAAAAGCAGTTGCAGCTGATGGTTAAGATTAGTACAGCTCTGGTAATAGAAAATTGACTACATTTGGATAAATCTTTGGGGCTTTTTTGCCCTTAGCCTTTCACAAAACCCCATCAAGTTCTTGCAGAATCTAGAGTTTTATGGAACATGGTTTGAGAAACTCTGGTTTACCAGTTTTGCATTGAAATATACTTAATACAACCTTGCAGTTGATTTCATGACAGAAGATTTGTTTGCCATTCAGAACATGAAGATTATAAAAGCAAGCGTATTCTGAATGTGACAATAACATCTAACTGATGGGTTGCAGACAGTAGCATGTTGGCTTTCAAGATAGTCTGTAGATTAGAGTAGCGACCCTCCAACCTTTTGGGCACCGGTTCCTTGGGGAGACATTTTTCTGTTGGCTGGAGGGGGCATGGTTTCATGTGCTGCCTGCATCCTGTGGATGGGGTTTCACTTGTTTGCGTGGACCAGTTTCTGAACTGGTGCTGGTCCAGATTGGGATTGGGGACCCCTGGATTAGAGACTCCAACTTGTTCAGGATAACATGAGCATGCTTAAGATAAAACTGGCCACTGGCTGTGCTTGTGGAACACAGGGCCATATTATGCCAAACTAAACCAATAGTTTTCTTACTGTTGGCTCAGGATGGTAATGTTATCCAACATCTTATTTATGCTGTTAACATGTTATGTGAAAGCCTCTATTGACCAAACTCATAATGAATAAATATTGGTGACACACTCCACACCCCTTGGTAATCATTATAGTGTGCAAAGATTGTGACATGGAACGTAAGAGGGGGAAATCATCATGAACTAATGAATGAAATAAAGTAGAAAAAATGTATTTGTCCAACTAAGACAAAGAATTTAACAGATTTGAATGAAAGTGCCACTCTGATCTTGTGACTGATGAATGGAATTCCTTTCAAAGTGCTATCTTGATTGTATGTCTTTTCTGTTTTAGGTTACCCATGTTCTAAATGTAGCTTATGGAGTTGAAAATGCCTTCCCCAATATCTTGACATATAAAACTATCCCTATTCTTGACCTGCCTGAGACTGACATCACCTCCTATTTTCCTCAATGTTTTGAATTTATTGAGCAAATCAAGTTAAAGGTAAATAATTGTTGCAAGGAGTGATTATTGGCTGTGTGTGTGTAACTCATCCATTTTTTCCATTGATTAGTTAGGAGTCTTTTTAAGACACATCCATACTAATATCAGTTAAAGTATCTTAAGATTGGAACTGCCTATTTATTCTCATCCTTATTTGAACTAAGGTTTAAACTTCAACGAAAATAAATTAATGTAAACCAGGTATATATATCTCCCTGGGAGGGAGATGATCTTCTTTAAAAATTGTCTCCAAGATAATCATTTAAGTGTAAAGCTTAATAATGTATGTTAGGTCTTGTGGATCCAAAAGATGTGGAGTGTGATTGTGTACTGGAAATCAACACTGAATGAGGACCCTTGAAATGCTTTTAACTCTACTCAACTGTGGCACTGAACTGAATAGGAATTATTTAGATTTCATACATATGACTAGGACTTTGTTTTGCATATACAGTATAGTCTGTCAAAAATAAATTAGAAAAAACATTTTATAAAGATAGAGTGCTTCTATACATAAATGCACATATAAATAATCTGATGTCTGATCTATTTCATATAACTTCACTTGATGCTACAACCTGCTAGTATCTTGACATTTTCAAACCTGGTTCCAAGTGCTTCGGAGTTTCGTCATGTTCATTATTTACACAGTTTGAAAGAAAGTAAGATAACTTTGCTCCATTACCCTTTGTCTTATTTTAGAAAGAAGAATGTGGTATATTATTAACAAGTTACCTGAAACGTGTCTTCATTTCATGCTCTCCTGAAGGTTTCTAGTTACCGTTTCCACTTCATTTCTAAATTAGATTGGCCATTCTAAGATCCTGGTGTTACTGTTCTGCCTCAGAAGTTTTAATTTTTCAGTAAGCTTTGTGTACTCAAGATTGCTTTTACAATCTTTCTTTCTTTCCTGATATTTCTGGTACTTCGTAATACAAAATTTCTTTATTGCACAGACAAAAACATTCAAGATTTTATTGAAGGCACCCTGCCAGGCAAAACAGGACAAATGAATAAAATATGAGATCACAAATTGCTTCATTAAAGCAAACAAATCTGCAATAGAATACATTTTCTATACTCCCATGCATGACATAGGCTTTTGAGATAAAAATTCTCAATTATAGAAGTTTATGACTACCAATTTATCTTTTTGTAGTATTCTTGTTGCTGCACATACAGTAGCTATATCGATTTGAGGGGTAGGAATTCAAAACCTGCATTATGTAATTTTAATAACTTTAATTCTTAGAGCTTTAATTTATCTTAAATGTAATCCTAATCCTATTTGACCCCCATCCTTATGTTCTCAAATCCCCAATTAGTTCTAATGTACACCAGGAAAAAAAATTATCCATTCGGATTTCAAATTACATATTGTAACATTCAGCAAGTGTGCATTTAATTTTTTAAATTATTGAAACATGCCATCCTAATAAAATGGTAACTGGTTAAGCCCACCATGGCAGATCAGACCATCATCAGAAATATATACAGACCATTAAATGTGCTTGCTGGCATGAACAGATGGCTTGTCTGTCATAACACAGCCATATCATCAATCTCTAGCGACCATAAATCTCATATTTCTGCTGGTGTGCTGAAAACCATGAAATGTTTTCTGCTAAAGGAGAGAAAAATAAACAGTAGAAGATCCTGGTCATCGATCTGAAAAGAGCAGCATTGATTGTAATTTACCTTTTAGCCGTCTATGAGTGCTTCAGAAAGGGAGAGCATTGACTAAATACTGAGGCGGGGAAAGATTGAATCTAGCAAAATCTACGCAGTACACAGGGATTCTGGTAAAAATAAAGGTATATATGAAAAAGAGTATGTATATACTTAATTACCGGTATACTTCTGAGGATTTTGTAGAGAGCTTGCTTAAAATGCCTTGGAAGTAAAAGAAAATATTGGTGGCTCCATTTTGATGGAAAATGAAAGCTTAAATGTGCCTTTTCTTTCTTTTTCAAAGGATGGTGTTGTGCTTGTTCATTGTAATGCAGGAGTTTCCCGGGCAGCAGCAATGATCATAGGGTTCCTAATGTACTCAGAAGGACTCAATTTTGCCATGGCTTTTTCTGTGGTGAAAAATGCAAGACCTGCTATTTGTCCAAATTCTGGCTTCATGGAGCAGCTCCAGAAATACTGTCAATCCAATCATTAAGAATGGAAACTCAATAGGGGAATGATGAAGAATGAATTTTATGGTTTTGTTTTAATGAAATGGACTTTAAAAAAAATCAGTGTTAATAAAAGTTGCATACCATTACAGCTCTATATCATTGAAAACTCATCCTCGTTCTTACATGTAATGTTGAATTTATCTCAGATGCATTTTGCTTTTTTAATTTTAATCTTGATAAATATATCGATTACTGTGGACTTGAAGCTTCTTTGATTTAGCAATTATCTGTTACTTGCAACTATGTTTTACCAATTAAAAAACTTTAGTATATCTAATCATATCAAGTCACAAACATATGTCTGGTTTGTTAGGTTACGCTGGAGTTAGCCCAGAATCCAGTGGAAAATTGGCTATTAGTCCAAGTGGGTTCTTATAAGACTGGTAGGAAGGAGTCAGGCTCAGAAATAGACGAAATGCAGGTCAAAATTCAGATACTTCAGAGGTCAAAATAAAGAAGTAAAAACTAAGCAGATTCAGAGACAAGTCCCTTAGAGTATGGATCAGGTCTTTAATTTTGCTGGATTAGGGCTGTCTATGAGAAGTACCGTAGTTTTCAATGCTTAGGCAGGGTAGTTAAATCCACTTCAATCACAAACTTTACTCCTTTTGTACTGTGGTCAGAGCATTGATAACAAGGCATTTGAAGATAACTTCTAGTAATCCAAATACAAGTGCTTCTGCTTGGTGGTATATAGTACTATAGCATTCCAGACCCAAGAAATGTACAGTATATTGGTCTTTGCATATTGCAGGGATAATGCCTCAAGAGTAAGAAGAACAGCATAATTTTTCTTTCATTAAGAAACACCCATATACAGAACAGGAAAGGATTTTTAAACCCAAGAACATGCAACACAAATGCTCACTTCTAGGATATTTAAGATTTTAAGCAGACCATTTTTTCCTTCCCTGAAATCCATTTTCCTTCATTTATAAATGATGCCCAATGATCCATATTTTAAATATTTCAGGGAAGCATTTGTCCTTCTGGCTTTAGCATTCATGGCAACTTATACAATAACAAGAAAATAAATATGTCTAATATCCAGATGTCAAAAACAAAGCAAATGTGAAAAAATATGAGTTAAAAAGTTTATATTAGACATTGAAGGATGTTCTGCAAAGGATGATCTTAAAGAAAAAAGTAACATTAAAAATTAATTCTATTGCCTACTCCCTACATTTGTTTTGAATTTAAATTTTAGTAATCATATTGTCAGTGAACATGGTCACTCTAGATATTTTACATTTGCATCTTGGTAACATCTTTCAATTGTGTTAATAAAGGACCCTTTTATCAGAAATGCTAAGCTGCATCAGTAACGGCTGAACATGAGACAAATCTCAACATCTTTATTAAGTTATCATTAAAATGCATTACTTATTACAGAATAGTTGCAACCAATTCCATAATGTTAAATTTGGGGATAATGCCTTGGTCATGTTGAAACGGTATTAAGATTTTCACTTGCCTGACCCTTCCTGTATTTACAATACAGGAATTTACAAATTTACAAATCCTAGTATTAAATCACATTATAAAATGGATCTTTCAAAATTCATGCAGACTCCAACTGCTATTTGTTCCTAGGACTGTTAGATTACATGAATGCCTGAAAGTAAGATCATAAACTCTATGTCACAAGTAATCTATCATTGATGTCATAATGCAACTAACAATTATATAGTATGCATCATTAATGAGATGTCATGACCTGTGATATCAGTATTAGTTCACATAATACAGGAATCACTGTAATTACTGTAAAGTTATCCTTTTTTACCATCAGATCCTTCCCCAAAGTGGCATTGCATCACTGATAGCAATTCTATGCAAATTACTGAGGTTTCAGAGCTAAATATTTATCTCTCTCATATACAGGATATTTGAAACTGCAGTTAAAATAGTATTTTCTTTGAAATGTGGCTCTGTGGAGCTTGTGGATGATTAAGTGTTTTCTCTGCAAATATTCTCCCTGCACTTCATTTCCTAAGCTTAAAACATCTTATAGTCGTTCAAATGCAAAAGTCAGTCTGATATTGTGCATCTTCATCTTCATCTTCATCTTCATCAGGATTCTTTGTTTCTTCTCTAGGACCAAATAGATGCAGCTTTTACTCGCACTTCCATTCTCCAACCTTTCAGAAACTCTTTGAAAACAAGCCATGGTTACTTTAATGCCAACGATTCATGATTAAGAAAAAAGAGCAAAGAACCACACAGGATACTCACATGCACTCTTTCCAAAGGGAAATAGAAAAAAATTGTACTGTTTTTCTCCACCTTCTTAAAATGCCTAAAATTATCTGATATAACCTTTGTCATTTTTAACTGTGAGCACACTGGCCCACGTTAAAAATGGAATTGTCACTTACTCTCAAAAGGAAGTATGTATATATGTGTGTGTATATGTATACATTTATATATATATTTGTTTTTTTATATATGGTATATATAACTGCTATGTATTCAAAATAATGTGTGTGTGTGTGTGTATATACGGTATATATATATACACACACACATTATTTTGAATACATAGCAGTTGAGTTCACAAGGTTGTTGCTATAGTTCTCGCATAATAAAACAAGTTCCTACTATCCTAGAGCAGAAGGTATTGATGCAATTTATGTTTTTAAATAACTTAAATTTCTTATTTTTCTGCACCTGGAGCTTGAAAAAGTAAAAAAGCTTTTATCCCTACTCTCATTTCCCACAGAAGAGTCTCTGTCATTTTAAAGAACTTCAGCTTTCAAAAAGCGTTTAATTTCTAACCACTCATAAATAAGGGTCACTCCCTCCCTCCCTCCGAGACCCCCACCGGGCCAAGAGTCAAGGCCGGAAATTGAGCCAGGCAAATAAAACCCAGGCGGAAACCGCCTGCAAAAGAAAGGTTCCCAACACTTTCGTTTCTCCGCGCATTCCAGAAGGGAAAAGACCATAGAGCCGCAAACCTATAGGAGAGGCCGTCAGCCTCAACTTTATGGTCCGTTCTTGTCAGGAAGTAGCGTCTGCCTTTTTTTTTTCTTTTTTTCCCCACCGCAGGCAAGAGCGGCACTTCCGCCTCATTTGAAAGTGACGGGCTGAGGGGAGAAAAAGAGGCGGCTGCTGTGCACGCGGCCGGTCTGGCAGTGGCTGCTGCTTTCCCGGCTGTGGATGGCTGCCTTCGCTATGGAGCTACCGCTGTCTTCCCCTTCTTTGGGTGAGCCTCGTCTCATGTTAAGGCCGAAGGAGCCTACATGGAATTAATTAGATTACGTTTTAAGCGGACTTTGTGAGGAAGGCGGGAAGGGGGGAGACCGTGTATGTTGCCGGTCGTTTCTCTCTCCCTGCCTCACGTCAAGGGCTCGTCCATTTGGGACCCAGTGACGGTGGTGGTGGGGAGCGTGAGTGGGATTCTAGAACGCCCTGAGTCTCGCGGGGGGGGAAGGGAGAGGAGGGGGGGGGAGTCCCCGATTGTGACGTCACTTGGACCTAGACCTGCATGGCGAAATCCCGGAAAGATCGCAAGGGCGTCTTGAGGAAGGAGGGAAAGCGGGTCGCTTGTTTACCGCTTTTGGTCAAGGAAGTGGGGGGGGGGAAGCAAATGAAGCCCGCAGTACGGATTCAAACGCGTTCAAAACACGGTCCGGGAAGCTGTTTTTAAACCTGTTTGGCTTAGGTACGTTGTAAAAAGCCCCTCAACGTCTCTTTGCTCTAAAAAGTTGGTGGGTGGGTGGGAGAAACTTTCTCTTAAGACTGCTATAATCATCCCTTGTTTGTTCGGAGGGAACGTTGTTTTAGGGATAAAGTAACTTGGATTCAAATATTTGCGTTTGCAACCAGTGCAGGTAGTCCTCGAGTTATGACCACGTTTACGTTGCGTCCCACATTTACGTTGCTTAACGAAACGTTTGTTCAGTGGGCTTCGCCCCATGTTACTAACTCTCTTACCACAGTTGTTAAGTGAATCGTTACAGTTGTTACGTTAGTGCACCGGTCGTTCAGTCAATCTGGTTTCCCTATTGACTTTGCTTGTTGGGAAGGTTGCAAAAGATGATCGCGTGACCCCGGGACACTGGAACCGTCATAAATGTGAACCAGTGGGCTAAGCGTCTGAATTTTGATCATGTGACATTGAGGATGCTTGCTGTGGTCGTAACTGTGAAAAATGGTCATAAGTCACTTTTCATTTTGCCGTTGTAACTTTGGACAGTCACTGGATGAACTGTTGTAAATCAAGAAATCCCTTTATGGTGGTTGCAGAGAAGGTAATGCTTAACAGGGCAGTTGTATTCAGTAGGAAAGCTATATTTTTGTTTATTTTGTTTTAAAGCAGGGGTGTCAAACTCGCGTCATCATCACATGACATTGTGGCTTTCTCCCCCTTCTCTAAACTTGGTGTGGCCATCGCATGACACATCTGGCCCGCTTGCCATGAGTTTGACAGCCCTGTTTAAGGTCAAAATTACCAACCAGCTACAGATAGTCCTCGAGTTGCAACCAAATTGAGTCTGAAATTTATGTTGCTAAGTGAAACATTTCTTGAATTTGTTCCATTTTACGACTTATCTTGCCACAGTCGTTAATCATTGTGAATCATTGATTGGTTAAGTTAGTAACATGCTTGTTAAGTGAATATGGATTCCGCATTGCCTTTGCTTGTCAGAAGGTCACAAAAGCTGATTACAGAACCTGGGACTCTGCAACTGTCATAAATATAAGTCAATTGCCAAGGGTCTGAATTTTGATCATGTGACCATGGGGATGCTGCAAAGGTTGTAGGTGTGAAAAACGGTCATAAGTCACTTTTTCCAGTGCCGTTGTAACTTTGAACAGTCACTAAATGAACTGTTGTAAGTCGAGAACTACCTGTACTGTAGTGTCTTTGGTAGAGGCTGAATGTAATTCTTACGTGAACTACCTTTTGTAACACAGGTGCTGAGCCAATGGCATTAGGATCCCCTTCTTCACCAAAACCAGGTGCTGGTGCTCAATTTCTGCCTGGATTTCTGATGGGTGATTTGCCGACTCCAGTGACGCCACAGCCTCGCTCTTTAAGTGGTCCTTCAGTTGGTGTAATGGAAATAAGGTCACCAATGCTTGCTAGTAAGCTGGTTCTGAATTAAAATATTTTCTTAGTAGCCCCAAATGGCAAAAATTCACCAAGAATATCCTAGAATAGTATTGAGGATGGGTGTTACTTGAGATAGGGGTAAGTGACTACTGGTGTTTGCTGAAAACAGGTCTTTGCTATTTTTTTAAATTAAAAACATTAGGAACCAAGCTAATTTTGGCAGGGCAAAAGCGCACTTGTGTGTATTGCATTGTAAGTATTTTCTAGGGTGAATCACTTGAAATAAACTTTTTGACTGTTCAGCTTGACTGGTGTTCATGTTACTGAATTTCCAAAACATTGCATTTTAAAGAAATCATAACTGCTGTAATGGTAATTCCGAATTTCCCCCCCTTAAGAGAATGGATTTGTTTTGGAGCACAGTGATACTGTCCATATTGTACAAGTTGTTCTTGATTTATGACTGTTTGCTTAATGACTATTTGAAATGACAATAGACCTTCCTATAGATATTTACCGTATTTTTCGGAGTATAAGACGCACCTGAGTATAAGACGCACCTGAGTTTTTGGGGAGGAAAATAGGGGG
>JANHFT010009103.1:0-15302 GCA_032467955.1 Pseudoxenodon macrops
TTATATTATATTATATTATATTATATTATATTATATTATATTATATTATATTATATTATATTATATTATATTATATTCTTTTAATTTATGTAACTTAGCATTTATTTCCCATCTGAAAAGTCATCCAAATGATTAGCATGTTTGCCTCCGAATCATTCTGATTCCAGTTTAAACACATCCAAATTGATCTAGGCTGTTTTGATTTTTTTTTCCCAATAGAACAATATTCTGATCATAGGATGTGTGCATGTGTCATAGTATAAACAACTGACAATTGATCATCACTTTCCTTTTCTGCTCAACAGTTCAATGAGAACAGTCAGACAATCAATGGTGGCTTGTTGGCCACTAATTCAAAGCTGCCTCGTGTCCTCTCAGGTCTTGCCAGAAAACTCTCACAAAAATAAAACAACATATGTTTCTACTGTTCCCCATGATAGCAATATGCCAGCAGTTCAACATTTGGATTCTTTTACCAAGACATAAAAGCTTGCAACCAAGCAGATTGTAGGGCCTGTGTAGCTCTCTGGTAGGAGCCCAGAACTAGCTGCAGATGCATGGAAATTATTCCTTATTGCTTTTCAACCCACAATCATGCCTTTCAATTGGAAGTAGTTAGCTCACTGAAACAACAGAGATAAATCACAAGATAAATTGATAATTTTTAACGGCTCTTTTTCTGTTTTGACCTTATCAACCAGAGTAAGTCTTGTGGCTCTCTTTTTCTCTTTTCTTCAAGAGACACTGATGTTCCCAAGCCCATCAAGGTGTAATTTCCTGAGAAACATTGTAAAATTTCACATTGTTAAATAAAATATTCTAAGTATTTGATAGACAAGAAAGAACTATTTTGTGTCGGTAATTGCTACTCCATTTCACCTCAAATAATTTGTGGCTATTCCTCCTTTCATCTTAATTATTACCTAGTAAAAAGTGTGCTTCAAGTAATTCATATGGTGACAATTAAATGATCACCTCTTGAAAAAATGCTTTGGCTTGCAGCTAATCTCCCATAATTCACTTTTTTGTTGATAATATGATTCACAGAATGGTTGCAAGAAAAATATGCGCAGCAGATAAATAATAGTGATATTTCTCTTCTTCTCAGACAAATGATCAGAACATTATCTAATGAAGATAAAATTCAGTTTTCGTAGTTATAAAACTTTACTGTTTCTTCCGTGCATGAAGTGTTTGCTATTAGAATATATTTTGTGACTTTAATTCTATAACTGATTTTCAGATGTTTTCAGTAACCCACTAAAAAAAATAAGAATAGGGTTAATCACACAAACTTTAATCCTATTTACAAAACTGATCATTTGGAATCATAATACCATTTCTGGAAAGAACTTAAAATCTGTCAGAAACTTTAGGTGAGGAGTGGGGAAAGGTAAGTATTCCATACATCCACCTCTAATACTAAAAAAGATCTGCAGGGAATAAAGTCAGCAAGTATTCTACACCCTTTAAATAAAGTGACAAAAACTGATGGAAACTATTGTGTAGTGGGCTTTAGTAGGCAAGAACCAGACCAGCATATCTGCAACAGCACTTATTGACTCAAAAATGAAGACTGAGGAACTGCAGGCAAATGCCTGTTATTTATATTCTAAGCCCACAGGGTCTTAACCAATCATAAACTAGGAAAAACCCACCCACATATAATTGTTCTGAACTTCCTTCCACAGTTGGAGTCATGTAAAGGGTAGTTTCACTTTAGATCAATTTAACAGTTAAGGTCATATAAAGGTTAGTTTCACTTTACCTCAGATTAGTGGCTAGGGTCATCTAAAGGTTAATCCCCTTTAGCACAACTATATACATTTAATACATAATAGAAACCTAAAATAGTTTGAATTCATATCATAAATTTAGAAAAATATAATCTATTATAAATAAATTTCCAGCTATTGTTAAAATTGCTTTCAACTGATAAAATGTCTAAATGCTTAAAAGGTTGCTGCCTCTCTTCAAAGTATTAAAAGTTCTCACAAAATGTCTTACATGCCTTTTTCCCCATCTCAACATCTGTCCTGGCATTTGTCCTAACCAAACCAATACTTGTTTTCAACTTGCGCAACACCAGTTTCATAAAATGACTCTCACAGAGATCAAGTAGTGAGGATTTTTCACCACATTGGCACTCCCAAGGTGAAATGGATGGGACCATCCTAATCAGCAGAACCAATTTTCACAGAAAAACTATGATGCCAAGCATTATTCACCATCTGGTTTTTTTAAATTCTTTTAATAATATAAACATTAATATCAGTAAAGGGATAGACCATTAGGAAGCTGACAAGTTTCAACTAAATCATTCATTTTTAATATTGCATTTGATATTTAGTATTTAATATTCAAGAATGCTTTTGACTCTCAGAAAGATTCTTGTGGATTGGTAGTCCATGGTTTTGTATGATTACCTAGTCTCTTTCTGGTACTTTAATATCTTGGGGAAATGTCAATCTTCGCAACCATTTTGTTGGTTCACCAACCATATACTTTTAAAAGCAATAGCACATAGACTTTTATACTTCTCTATAGTGCTACAATAGAAGTACCCTACCCCCAGTCCATGGACTGGCACCAGTCCATAGCATTCCAACCAACCAGTCCACGCAAACAAATGAAGCCCCATCTGTGGGATGCAGTCAGCATGTAAAACCACACCCCTTCTGATCTGCAGAAAAACCTTTCTCGAAGGAACCAGTCTCTGGTGCCCAAAAGGTTGGAGACCACTGCTTTATACCACTCTGAATGGTTTGCAATGTTAGCATATTGCCGCCAACAATCGGAGTCCTCATTTTACTGATCTTGGAATGATAGAAGGCTGAATCAACCTTGAGCCCCATCAGGATCAAACTCCTGGCTGTGGGCAGAGTTAGCTTGCAGTACTGCATTCTAACCACTGCACTACTATAGCTCGGTTACCCCCACCACAAATCCCAAACATGATGGTGAAATTCTTCCTTTTTGCCATCCATCTGGTAAACTCGCAAGATTCGTTTTTCGCGCCATGTACATATATACTTCCGGACTAGATGTGTTGTTTTTCTGTGTCCTATAATATATGTGGGTATATGCATACTTTTGTATTTATTTATTTTGTCATGTGTATGTAGTGTATATTAGAGATGGACACCCTTTGAGTACTGTAGTCAACGAAATTTCATTTTAATTAATTCTGATTTGTTGTCAAAATGCCAATAAAGTCTAAGTTATAATGGTTAAGAGGTTCAGTAAATATCCTCAGCCATGAAAACTCATTCTCAGCCCATCCTCCCTAACCAGTTTGGTGCTATGAGTAAAATGTGGAAGAAAACACTCCATGTAAGCCACTTTCAGCTTGTGAAGGAAAACAGGATATAAATTTTAAAAATTTAAACTTTCTTCCATTTCTAAAGGAGATTGTCCCACTGCTATTAAAGTATTGCAGTATTTTTCTTTTTAGTTGTCCTGGGGAAATGTGCAACAGTATGCATATTCTTCAAGGAGAATAACTTTAAAGGATATGAAGTATCCTGTCCCATTACCTTGGAAAAGGAATAATGAATGCTTTGGGAGTCATACATGTAATTTCCTTCTTTCTTCTCCTCTTTCTTCTCCTCACCCTCAGTACTTTGAGAACATTTGGGAGTAAGCACTGAGGATCATTAAGATCTAACCATTTTTCTCCCTGAAATTCTATTTGGAATATGCTTCCTTGCAATCTGCCATACTTCCTCACACTTGAGGGGTTTGACTTAATTAGTAATTCTGCTGAAGAAAAGAACAGATTCTCTGCCTCGGAGTTCTTTCTTCTTTTTTTCTTTCCCCTTGTAAAATATATACTCTTTGGAAATTTAAGCCGCCTTGGATTTCCATCAGTTCAAGCTGATTGCACACACATACAAAGATACTTTCTTCATTGTTAATAAAGCGGTTTAATAATACTGTTGCTTCCATTATTTACTTTATTTTTTCCTCCATAACGGTTGTTGCTATTTTTTAAAAATGATGGAAGAAATGTTGAGGAAACATAGGAAGATTAGACCAAGGAGATGTATACCACCTGCAACTGCTTGAAAGTCTATGAAAGAGAGAACAGAATTGTGCAGTTAAAGCCGTTGTCTTCTGAAAGGCAAGGTTAGAAAGGTAATTGCATTCATTCAGTGAAAACAGAGGCAACTAATCCACAACATATTATAGCCATATATTCCCTTTTGGAGGCCACCCAGTATCCTATACATCATTCTATTATTCTACTATTCTATTTCACCCATGAGTGTGAAATTAGAGTGTTGGTGGCTGTTCTAAGCCATGTTTGATTTTAACTCCGATTTCTTCAATATGCTATACCCGTGATGCCGAACCTATAACATATGTTCCAGAGGTGACACGCGAAGACTATTTGCCAGCATGCAAGCCGTCAGCTTCAGCATGCATGCACGCGCTGGCCAGCTGATTTTTGTCCTTCCAGAGGGCTGGGGGACAGTATTTTTGCCCTCCCCAGACTTCAGGAAAGCCTCCAGAGCCTGGGGAGGATGAAAATGGCCTTCCCTGAGCCTCCGGAGGAAATACCAAGCTCATCTTGGAGACCAACAGTGCAGCACATATGGGGGGAAGCATGGAGGGGTTGTGCATGCACGCGCATGTGGAGGGCACTTTGCATTATGGGTTCTGACACATGTGCACAACATTGCACATGCGCACTTGCATTTTTGGCACCCAACAGCAAAAAGGTTAACCATCACTGTGCTATACTGTTACCAGTTAAGACATTAGCTATGCTCACATACTGAGAAATTTTATAATATGTGAGTCATGAGTTCATTTAATATTGTAGGCAACAGTGATGAGTTCATTTAACACTGTACATATGTGAGATACGTAATAATAGACGTGTATAGTTTCATGCACATATTCAGCCATACAATTACAGTCTTTTAAATGACAAGGGATACTGTTGTACTATGATTTAGGCAAACAGAGAAGGGAAATGCTGTATACTGCGAATGCATATCCAGACACAAAGGCTGTTTGCAGTATGTCAACCAAAATATTTTAAAAATGTAAAAGGTGTGGTTTAAAAGGCAACAGATCAATTCTCAGATTTCTTCAAAATAGTAAATATTTGTGAATTTGTTTACCAATATTGAGGATGGTAGAAAGGTAAGAGGCATGCATGAACTTTTTTCATGCATATATCTTAAATCTAACATGAAAATTTAGGACTAAGCCACATCAGACCAATTGTCAGTGGCAGATATAGGGGTGACATGACTCAGACTAGACCAATGCTTCAATAGGGCACAAGATTATATTTGCTATCACCTGCCTTACCTTCATAAAAACATTTCATTCTAATAAGGACAATGGTTTTAATTGTGCAATTTTGTGCAATAAGTCTACATTTTCTAAATGTGAACTTAATATTTCGAAACTGGCTTCCCTGTTCCCAATATGTACAGTTTAATTTCTTTATTACAGTCAAAAATGGACAGAGAAGTTCACGTTTACTACTGTTTGCTGGTGAACAGCATGTAAAAATCTCCAAAAAGATCTTTTCTGTGGAATTTAAATTCTAGCCTTGTACCTACTGCTGCCTTCCAAGTCAACAGAAATTTGGCCATTCTTTTCAAAGTTGATATAATATTTCTTTTGAGTCTGAGAATATATAATTTATGTCTCATTAGCTTCATTCCTAACACTTGTTTAATTAGGATAATGGGCATCTTGAGCTATGATATAGGTTACCATCTTCTCCCATCCTTTTGGGTCCCATGTGTGCTTTCACTAGAGAGGGGGTCAACAGCAGTAATCACTCCAAGCCATTCTCCAGTCATCATCTCACAGGTTGCTTAGCAACCTTGACACTTTTCCCCAAAGGCAGTTGATATGTAGAATATTTGTTTGCATTGGCTAGGGAAGTGAATGTCAGAAGCAGATGAAAAGGCAGATCTGTTTAGTTCTTTAATTGTGTAAACTCTCTAATTGGTTCTTGCACAAAATGCCCCAGATTGATCTGCTACCATCTAAAAAAAGCATGTTTGTCTTTTACACCATGAATGCAATAGAGAACTAAATTGTTGTGATCATAATTTATTTCCCCAAACCTCCTCTCTTATCTGCTCAACCAATACCTATTGGTTACTTACTCTACCTATTTACACCAATGATATTGTGCACTAGACAACAAAAGAGAGAGAATTTATTTTTTATTTTTTATTTCTTTATTTTGTCAAGCATAAATAAGATAACAGATAAAAGTATAAACATGATTATGAATGCATGAAAAGGATACTAGTAAAAAGGGACATTAAGTCAGGGATGGTAGGCACGTTGGTGCACTTATGTACGCCCCTTGCAGACCTCTTAGGAATGGGGTGAGGTCAACAGTAGACAGTCTAAGGTTAAAGTTTGGGGAAGAAACTACAGAGTCAGGTAGTGCATTCCAGTCATTGACCACTCTGTTACTGAAGTCGTATTTTCTGCAATTGAGTATACAGAATTGAAGGGTAGATGGAAGATGAGGGAGGGAGGAAGAGTTTGGGTGCAACTCATCCAGTTGCTTGATAAAGATTGGATCTGCAGGCAATGTGGCAATATCCTATACTGAGGCAAAGCTCCTTTTCACTGCATCATCCAGAAACATGTCAAGCAGAAGATATGAATTAATGACCCTGATTCTACAGTGCTTCATGACTTGATGATCACAAAGGAACACTTGGGTATAGTTAAAGATTTACTCCATTTCCCCTCTTTCTCTATCACTCTTCTGATCTTTGTTCTATAACATTACGGATCTCAGCCACTTCCTTTCTTCCCAGAGAAAACTGTTCTTTGTACAAAGCAACAGCTCTTTGATTCTCTTCCAGGTAGGCTATAGGTACAGTATATATAGCATTAGCTCTCACCTATCCCTAGAATTTAGAAACTGTAAATAAATCTCTTTTTCTTATTATTATAAAACCTGTCTTGAAAATCATTGCTTTCTAATTCTTGCTCTCACAAAGACACAAAACACTTCTACCTCCAACAAATAATTTTTTAAAAAGCTTTCTATGTGACTGAAATATGAACAGAGGACCAATGTCTTGTACATAGTCAAAATGTTCATACTTCAAACTATCTATAGCAACTTTCCAGAATTTCAGGTATTCTAGTTCTGTCTGGAGACACCAGAAATGGAACATGGAATTTCTGCATCTGTTGGTAGCTTCTCCATGCAACACTGATTTGGGGAGAATTATTATTACTTTAAGCATTTACATCCTGGTTATTGTAGATATGGAATATCTATTCAGATCTGAAGAAAAAGCAGTGGATATGTAGTAAATGAATAAGCAAGCACAGGCTGAGGTGTTCCAACATTTTAAGTGCTCTTCTGTAAATCTATTTTAAAATGAAATTAACATAAACTTTTGCTGCTTCTGATCTTCAGAACTGATTTTAAATACTTTAAGATTACATCTTCCCTTAGTTTTTTAACTTTAGCAATCTGAAGAGAAGGAGCTTCAAAGGGGAAGGAACAATTAACCAAGATGATGAGAAAACAACCTTAGATTTACCTGTGGCTGTAATTATGAGCTTGTTCTACATGTTAAGAAGAACCCTTAAAGTAATTTGTTTTGTATACTTGATTACTCTGTCTTGCTATATATGCTTTACTCCTTATCTGGCTTTAACCTCACCTTGTTTAAAACATTTCTTAAAACGAAAGACTTACTTTTATAAATTGGTGTTTTCCAGATGTGTGCCTGATAGATATATTAAAGCATTTTACCCAATCTGGAGCTCTCCAGGGATGCTGGCTTTCTACCACCATCATTTCTGATTGAATGCCCAAAATATATTTTCTTCTCAAGAAATATGGGATCCAAAGTCCATATATTTTCTTCTCAAGAAATATGGGATCCAAAGTCCAACGTTTCTAGAGGCATCAGGTTGGAAAAGACGGCTCTGTTTGTCTGATCTACTTTCCTGGAGTTTCTATAATGTTGAAAAGAGAAGGCAGATGTCCATTTTACAAAGATCTAGCAACAAAGATCAGGCTGAGGTAACACTTGATGCATTTGATCCACTTTGAAACTGGGAACACAAGAAGGGACACAATAGATGGGCAGATTTGGAAAACTGTGCATTGGAGAATTGATTTCCCTTTCAAATCAGGTGTTTTTAGCAACCTGTGCTTATTTCAAATTCATCCTACCATAGGTTTCTATCCATGAGTAGAAGGACATCAAGGAAAGCTGAACTTTTGGTACTCTCAATTGTCTCTAAAAATCCCAGAGTTGAAACTTTTTAATACTTCTTTATTGAATAGATTGAGGGAACCCATTTATAAATGACCTGTCCAGTTCCAAGTGCAGCAGTATCATTATATACAATTTTCTGTTCTAATAAAGGGGCTTCAGGGCAAATCTATTGTGGCAAAAAAAAACCTATTGCCATCTGCATTTTAGCTCTTTCCATTAGAAAATTACCTTGTGGAGTAATCGTGCCCTAAAGGTTAATGAACATTCATTACGGTGGAGTAAATGGATAATGAAAAGACAAAATGAGCTTTTAGCTCATGAATTTAAGAGAAGAAATTGGGACTTCTGCATTGGAAGCATTACAATTACATGAGGTGTTGAAAGCAATTTTGGGGTGGAAGCATATTGTTTATGAATTGCAAAAATTCTGAAAACTGTACAGTCCTGCTGCTTATCTGTAGTCACACCTTGCCACTCCAATTAAAAATTTAATAAACCAACATTACTGGACTTTTGACACTGGTGAAAATCTGTGTTACATATAACTTTTCAGAGTAGATTTATTGTTTTGCTTTCAGTTTACAAGCTTTTATTGTAAGAAATCATTTAGGGGTGAGATTTGGCACAGAAAGATACTCATTTGCATTCAGGAAATCATTAAAAATAATTTACTACCGGTATATTTTCCAGATGTATTATTGAAAAAAGTGCTCCATCTGCAGGCTTAGCTAAGTTTATAAAATTCTTATGGACAAAGAAGAGGAAAAGCTAAAGGAAGAGGGAAGAAGAGCTGGAGACAAGATTAATAATTTAAGAAAAAGCAATTTGAATTGTCTGGGTTTGTCTTAAACTGAGCTTTCAAACACTTCCCCTTGTGCCTGTCAAATCCCTGTTCCTAATTAGATTTTAGATCAGATTTGTCTTTCTTGGGGATTTTCATGGTAGAACATGGGCAAGCATTTGTCAAGACACTCTCTGAAGGCTGCCTTATCAGTTAATGTAGCAGCAAATGCTAAAATATTATTATTTATTATTATTTTATTTCATCAAGCGTATATTAGAAAACAGATGCAAGTATAAACAAGATGATAAATACATGAGATGAGTTCAGATGAAAGGGAATAATAGGACAGGGATGGTAGCCAAGCTGGTGCGCTTATGCACGCCCCTTAAAGACCTCTTAGTAATGGGGGGAGGTCTACATAGACAGTCTATAAAATATAAAATAGATCAGATTGCATTTCATTTTAATGGTCCGGAAAATGTGTACATAATATGGTTCCTCTGCTGTTTTAGCCTTCTCTCATCTATAGTTTTTAAGTGCATCAAAGCTGCTGTCCTATACACAATGACTAGAAAGTAAGACCTTTTGGATATAATAAGATATGTATTTGTAGGTAAACATGTTCAGTATAATAGCTCTACCATATAAGAACCATTTGAATTCATTTCTCCTCCCACCCCTCATCGCCCAATATTCTGGTAACATGCATTTTGTAATTGCTTATAAATATAGAATAATTCTCTGTTCTCCAGAGAAACACAGAAACCGTAACTTGGTTGATGTCTACTGAAGCTTAAGAGGCTTGCATGTACTAAATTAATGAGATCTTATTAAGTCTGGCTTCAAGGACAGCATCTTAAATATTTACTTAAGCCCTTTATATTTTGCATTTTTAAAAAAGTGAATAGTTACAAATTTTGTAATTGTTTGCATGCAATAGGTGAAAGTAGACAACCAAAACTCTTGAAAATACATTTAGGAGATGCAAAAACATATTACACATATTTCTATGAATGTGATAAGGTTTGAAGTTTGCAGCTAACTGAGATATCAGATCAGTGTGCCTCCATTAATTGAGCCTGCAGACACTTGCCTTCTGCCCCACTAATTCCCTGACTCAGTCGGGGGTTTTTAAATTTATTTTAAAGATTATTTTATTTAAAAAGAAAAAGAAAATGTGCATTGCTGCTCTCCTCATGCAGCTCAGAAAATAAACAGGGTAGCCAACCACACTGCAAAATATATTTGGAAATGAGTTCACTAGCACATAAAGCAAACAAACCCTGAATGTTGATCAGAGAGTAGTAGGGAGCATTCTGGGGATTCCACTAGGTGATGTCTCCCTCTGAGAAATGTTCAAAAGATGCCTTTGTGAACTGACAAGTTCCTGACTTGTGGCAACTCTATTAGTGTTCCTATGAGGACAGTTCATGAATAAAGATTGAATTCCTCCACTACCTGAATAGGAAACAACTGCTTGAATAAATATACAGATATATCTGAGCAAAGTACCTCAGCCGTAGCAACTGAAAGTCAAGAAACAGGTATATTATAATGGCACTCATATCCAAAGAAGCCAGTGATCCATATATTTTAATATCATGGCTTGACAGCTGTCTGAAGTGATGGAAAGTATCATTCTATTATGTTGACAGAGCAACTTAAAGGGGGGGGAAAACCAAACAGTTGTCCAAATTATAGAGGAAAACTATACAGACAAATAATATGTGGAAAGTTATCTACATTGCTTGATAAGGTAATGTCCCAAGCTTGACTTATCAGCAAAGAAAGATCCAGAAGTGTGTGGAACAAATAAGTGCTCATCAGTTTCAGCATAATGCCATACAACATTAGCAGAAAATCTTGTGAACAGCCAACTAATTTTTATAAGAACAAGAAATTACATTATTTATTAAAAGCACATGATAAAGATGATGACTGTATCAGTCTATCCTCAGCATCAGATACATAGAAATATGTTGGCCTTGAATAATTTAGAATAGAATAGAATAGAATAGAATAGAATAGAATAGAATAGAATAGAATAGATTTATTTATTGGCCAAGTATGATTGGACACACAAGGAATTTGTTCATGTGCTCTCAGTGTACATAAAAAGGCAAGATGCATTTGTCAAGAATGATAAGGTGCAACACGTAATGATACTCATAGGGTACAAATAAGCAAGCAGGAAACAATATCAATAAGAAGTCATAGGATACAAGCAACAAGTTACAGTCCTGCAGTCATAAGTTTTATTTAGATAAATAAAGTGCTACACTTTATATAGTGAAGTACCAAGGCTACTCTCAAACTGAAGAAATATTTAGCCTGATATCTTTTGTGCTCACTTTGTAATGATTAGAGATGATTCTATGGTTAATATGCAAAATGGATAGCCATACCACAGTAGCATATGCAGTCATAGCACTGCAACCTGTTTTAGGCATTTGGGAGTTGTCCACTATATTGACATTCTCGAGAAGCTCAGCCAGGTCATCATTCTGAGACACTAAGTGAATGGGACTTGGCAGAATAACTAGCCATCACTTCCACTCAGTCAATGGAGCCTGAGGAGAGGGAAGGATGCTTAATTCATTACTAATCCTGCCTTTTAATTAACCTTCCTAATGTACCACCCTCCAGTGTGTCAGGCAACGACCCACAAAAGATTGAGAATTATGGGAGCAGCAAGAGTTAAACATGACTTAAGAACATGTTTATTTAATATTTTAATTCAGCACATGTGAAAGAGCTCAGGCTGAGTAATTTTCCAGTTCACAAAAAATTGGTGCAAGTTAAGTTCTTATGGTATGTTTATTCTTCTTGTCAATCCAATGCTTGTATTATCAGTATTTTTCTGCATCAAATCTTGTCAGTGTTGGAACTATGGACTGCATAATCTTCTAATATATTTTTTTTCTGGTCAGGATTTATATAAATAAAGCCAGTTACCATAACCAGCTAAAGGTGTCCTGAATTCTACAACTAAACATTCATTGCATTCATGGGTGGGTTCTAACTTACCTCGCCATCGGTTCGCTGCTTCCCGCACCACATGGACATGCCACATGGGCGTGCACATGCGCAGAAGAAAAAAAATCATTTTTTAAAGGCCAAAAACAAGATGGCGACACATGCGCAGTGTTGGAAAGTCAGCTTCTGCGCATGCGCAGAAGAAGAAAAACCCCAAAAAATGCAAAAAATAAATTCCCCCCCAAAAAATGTGAAAAAAAAGATGGCAGCACCCACAGACCAGAACTGGCTCTGTGACGTCACCAGAGGCCTACTACCTACTCGGTTGATTCGGTCTGAAACGGTTGGAACTCAGCTCTGATTGCATTTTGTCACATTGCATTCCCCTAAAATGCACTAGAATGTAAACTGTATTTTCTTAAAGATTTTGCACAAATTTCTGATTATGAATTGTTCATTTTCTTGCAAGCCAGTGTATTAGAAGTTCCAAAATATTTTTCAAGTACTTACAATCCAATCCTAAGCATAAAGGTGGATGTTATTTTGACATACTTAGAAAGGTAACTTTAGTATTCATTTATACATAATCAAATATACATAAACATATTTTAAAAAGTAAGATCAGAAACATATCCTTTGCAGCCCATCCACAGTACAGCTATGTCACACTTCCCTAGTCTGAAAGACTGACATAAATCACTGATGCAGAAACATTCCTTCTCCACAAAACCAGTTAAGCTTGACCTATCCATGTCAAACTGACATCTGCTAAGCCATTGTGACGAGGGAGTAGAAGCACACAAACAGAGCAGCCCAACACCATTATAAGCAAAAGTAGTCCACCTCAGACCTGAGTCTTTTCAAGAAGAATGATGGGAGCAAATAAAATGTGAGTTTTGTGGTAAAAATAGTGACTTGGAGCATGTGAAGAAAGTAAGCAATAAAGTTTATCAGGCAGACTCCCAAGAAATGTCCATTGAACAAAAATAATTTAAATAAAATAAAACAATATCGTAACAAACTGTGAAGGGCAGTAAAATATTATAAAACTATTCAGAATCAAACTACTCTTCACCAATTCAACTCTGGCTTAATTTACATCTCCTTACTCCTATTGTATGTGTGTGCTTTTTCTATAATAAGAGTGGGAAAAGATTGATAAGTCTTCTACAAGGCAAAGTCCATCCATTTATATCTGTAAACCCAGTAAAGAGCTAGAAAATACATAAGAATGCCCAGGGTTGAAAGATTATAAAATGTATTACCTTAGCAAAACTAGTAGAAATTGGCCATTCTTGTAATAGAGTAATATACTATAGCCTATTTTTTGAAAATAATTTACAGGATGTATTTTAGCTAATGAAATTGCAATCACTTGGCATTCATTTCTCCAGAGGTTTATTCTGGAGAGTTTAAAAAAAAGGAGATGTTAAAATAGCTCCTGAGAAAACAGCATTGGTAAAGAATCTGAGCATCCTAGGCCATTTTTTTAAGTTCCATCATGTCTAATACAGGGGTGGGTTCTAACTTACCTCACTGTCAGTTCACTTCCTCCTGTGCTCTGCGCATGTGCAGTGCAAAAAACTTACAAAAAATATCCCAAAAAAGCAGAAAACAAGATGGTGACGCATGCGCAGTATCGGAAACTCGGCTTCTGCGCATGCGCAGAAGAAAAAAACCCGGGGGGAAATCCCCCCCCCAAAAAAAATAAAATCCAAAAAAAAGATTGCTGTGTCTACGGACCAAAACCGGTTCTGTGATGTCACTGTGACGTCACCAGCAGCTTACTACCTATACTATAGAACCGATCCGAACCGGTAGGAATCCACCTCTAGTCTAATAGCTAAATCTGAATTTAAACTAAAGTCATTGTTTAGAAGTTTTATAAAGTATCTCAAATATCCAGTTATCTCTGTTAAAAAGAAAAAAAAGGATTAAATGCAACCACTATACAATCCACTGTTAAATAGTGAGACTTTTTTTTGTTATCTTGTTGCTGTTAAGACTACAGTTGTCAAAATACTTAAACAGCAAAGAAGCCTCATTAAACACAGGAGGTCCTACATCTAAATAAATATGCAAAGATTTTGAAAATGATGTAGGCTCTCAAAGATAACCTGTCTGTTAATCATTTTTGTTCTTTTGTTTTGGGCAAAAATCTTTTTTTAAAATCATCATTGTTTTTGCTACTGGAATGTAAAATAGCTAAATCTGGCTCAGAGATCAACCCAACTCTTAACATTCTTCATTCAATTGGGGAACATGTGCCATTTCAGATGAACCTGGGCAATTAAGTGACAGCTTGAGCATGAAGAGGCAGCTTTGGTACAAAAAGTCATGTTCTATTTATCCATAGATAGAACCAAAGTTTGTTTCTACAAGTAACCTAGCTATATATCTTAATTTTTCTCTTGTCTCATCAAATAGAGAACTTCTCATGCTTTATTCGATTCTGATTTTTCTAGGGATTTATTCCACAAATGTTAACTGCAAATGCCAGGAATAGAATATGGAAATCATCTCCATTTTAAAGAGAGGTAATATAATATTTCTATTCAGGGTATCTGAGGAACCATCTTACCCCTATTGGATAACCCACCCCACTCATTCCAGCAGAAAGGATTCAGATTCCATTTGACAAAGAATTTTGGCTTGCAGGATTCCAGGAGAAGAGCCTTTTCCACTGTGGTCTTCTAGAATATTCTCCCATCAGATGTGAGATCCACCAGCACATTCCTGGATTTCAGAAAAGTCTTCAAACTTAGTCTACTATATTGAGGTGGCTGACGAGGTAGAGAATATTTTCAACCCCAGGCTGCCCATCATCTTGATTCTTAACTTTTAATATTTTTATTCTAATTTTATTTTTATTATTTTTTTAGCAATTTTTAACTTTTGTTGTTGTTGCTGTGCGAAGTTATGTCTGACCCATTGTGACCATTGCGACCCCATGGACAACGTTTCCCCAGGCCTTCCTGTCCTCTACCATTTAAGCTAATGCCTACTGCTTCAGTGACTCCTTCCAGCCACCTCATTCTCTATCCCCTTCTTCTTTTGCCCTCAATCTTTCCCAGCATTAGACACTTCTCCAGTGAGTCCTTCCTTCTCATAAGATGGTCAAAGTATTTGACTTTCATCTTCAGGATCTGGCCTTCTAAAAAGCAGTCAGGGTTGACCTCCTCTAGGACTGATCAGTTTGATCGCCTTGCAGTCCAAGGGTCTCACACAGGGGTGAAATCCTACCGGTTCGGTCCGGTACGATCGAACCGTTAGGAGCCATGTGGCGTGGTTCGCCGAACCGT
>JANHFT010009103.1:15402-33289 GCA_032467955.1 Pseudoxenodon macrops
GAGGCCAAAATTTTGGTTGCTAAGCAAGAGCGTTATTAAGTGAGTTTCACCACATATTACAAGTTGGCCATGCCCACTCGGTCACCTGACCACCAAGCCACGCCCACCTGAAGCCACACCCATATGAGCATCAAGCCACGCCCACAAAATAAGCCACGCCCACAGAACCGGTAGGGAAAAAATTAGATTTCACCCCTGGTCTCACAGGAGTCTTCTCCAGCAACATAGTTCAAAGGCCTCGATTCTTTAGCGCTCAGCCTTTCTTATGGTCCAACTTTCACAGCCAGACATTGCAACTGGAAAAACCATAGCCTTGACTATACGCACTTTTGTTTTTAGTATGCTGTCTAGATTTGCCATAGTTTTCCTCCCCAAGGCCAAGCGTCTTTTAATTTCTTGGCTGCAGTTTTAACCTTTTTAAAAAACTTTTGCAGACCCACAAATATCATTAATAGCCATTACATTTATATGCCACCTGACTTCCATGGAATCTTGGCAGTTTGCAAATTATTTATTAGTCATATCATTTTTAGAAGGGCAGTCCTTCTAATCCCTATGAAAGCAATAGCGTCTTTTCCCCCCAATTGTCTGTTAATTCTCATTATCTTTTATCATGCTTTAGTAGTTGTACAAAATTAGACCAGCTGCACACTGATCCTCAATCTATACTTTGAACTTAAGCTGATAAACTGGCAATTTAATCCTACCTTAACATATGCATTAAGCCAGCAAATCAGAAGTCAACGGGGGTCATGTAGTGGACACAAGGCAACTTTATCAGAAAGAATCTACTATTCTGTGACATCTTTTAACAGCTCCTAGTCTGCCAATATCTACTGCTTTAACGTAGCAGTTTTATCCTGCTTCATGATAAGCAGACCGAGGATTATGGCAACAGCCTAAACAATGGATTTAAAAAATGGGGATGAAGAAGAATTCTCTATTCCCATTCTTTTTCATTTCCTTTTCCATCAGTGGGGCTCATTGTCGATGGTGTCTGAATGGGCCAGGCACAAAGAAATGTCTGTGTTTTGAAACTGGTTGTGTGCGATGACTCACTTTAAGAATAAAAACTCCATCATACTCCCTTCCTGTTCTTGTCAAACATGAAGAGCTTTTAGTTAGTAGTTATACTGGCCAGAGTCAGCATGGTTAAGAAGCTAATTGGATACAGACCAGCCACCTTGCCTCCTGCAACATTAATCTTCTTACTTAACAGTAGGTCACGATATCCAATTAATTGAAGTGCTTTTGGTGTGTTTCACTAGATGAGAAATATAGCTAAATAGCTATTGTGCATAAAAGACCACCAAATAGGAAGGCAGGTTAATCACCCGCTACACAGACATAGTTCAGGAAAAGAAATGAAAGAAGAGGTAATGGAACAAGTTATTTCATTTGTAAGAGCCTATCAGGTTCATTATGATCTGATTATTGTTTTTGAATGGTAACTCAGAAAGGTTTTTCAAAACATTAATTTTATTAGTCACAGCCTAAACCAATATAACATTCATTAGTCATAAATGTCAGTAATTATTAACAAGTCCCCAAAAACATTTCCTTGTTTAATATGTATTACATTGATTTCTCATGCGTTTTAAATGTACGCGGGAAACAGTACAGAGTGTCATAATCGAAGGAAGCTGAAACTTTGATGGCAGAAGGGACTCCCTCTGATTTCATCAAACCTCTGCACAAAACTGTGCCTCTTTTATAATTCTGTGTTATGCTACAGAGATATTGCATTTTTTAAAAATCAAGACAATATGTAACATATTGAAGGAAGTTAGCACCTACCCCCCTCCTGGAGGAATGAAATATTTTAGGATATACTAAAAAGGCAGAATATTTCCCCAGGACCTTAAACCATTTGGTCCTGCTGTCCACCATTAAACCATCTTTCCAAGCAGCCACCGTTTTTCCAGTATCTTTTTCCCCACTTGGAGCTGAACCCAGATGGATATTTCTTCCAACAATATGTCCCTTATAAAAAGAATGTGTATTTACAGATACACAAAAGCAACGCTCTTAGCTCACCCAGTCCCTGTTTGACTTAACTGTTATGGCTTCCATGTAAATTTCAAATTCATTGGAAGTGGCTGATTTCTCTAATCGTGTCAAGATAGCAATCTCTGGGATGGGTAAGAAATAATGCTTCCCAAAATTCCACCTGGCCATTCCCATATACAGATAGTTCTCGAATTACGACCACAGGTGAGCCCAAAATTTCCATTGCCCCATTTTATGATCTTTCTTCCTACAGTTGTTAAGTGAATCACTGCAGGTGTTAAGTTAGTAACAAGGTTGTTAAGTGAATCTGGCTTCTCCGTTGCTTGTCAGAAGGTTGCAAAAGATGAACATATGACCCCAGGACACTGCAACTGTCATAAATATGAGTCAGTTGCCAAGGATCTGAATTCTGATCATGTGACCATGAGGATCCTGCAACTTTAGTTCGCAACATAAATGTGAAAAATGGTGATGAACCACTTTTTTCAGGGCAATTGTAACTTTGAATGGTCACTAAATGAACTGTTGTAAGTCAAGGAGTACTTGTATAGAGCTCTTCCAAATATAACAAATGAGTATAAACTTCACCATATATGTACTGAATTGAAAACTATTTTTAAGATAGAATACAAGACTTCTATCTTTGATTTGATATTTTCATATATGCTTTTATAAACATGAATCATTTTGAATGAGCTTCATCTTCTTGAGTGGTAAGCCGGCACGGTGAAGGTTGGGATTCTCAAATTGGCTAATTAGAATGTAGCAAAAATAATTTTAATAGTTTTAACATTGTTCACGTTGGATTTTATTAATCGTTAATCTAAAATATTCAAACTATAAAATTACAACCCTAATTTACAAAATTTCCTTCCTCGGAGGCACATGCATCAGAATAACAAAACAAAATAATTCCTAATGAATTCATGTAATCTATTATTATGGAAACCCAAAATTATTGATCATTTTCCTTTATTCGTTTTATCTCAATGCATTCTAATTAAAACTTTTATCTGCAAACACAGTATCGTAAACTGATGCTGAGCAATTGTGTAATACTACAGCAAAAAGGTATGCAAAATAATTAGGCATCCTTCGGTTGTTGCTTTTTTAAGTCTAAAATCTCAAAGCGCATTTTCAGCATAAATCTATAAGCAATGCCGCCATTAAAATAAAATTTTAAAAAAACTACACCCAGAAAAGCAATCACTTGGATAGGCTGTCTTTGCAGGAGATTATGAAGTACTCTACAAAACTAAGCCCTGATTAAACATCTAATTGGTTTGAATAATACTGCCCCGAAAAGCTAAACGCTTCTAGCATTTAATTACAAATGACCAAAGATTTTATAGATCTTTATGAACAAATATGTTCAGTAAATTGAAAGGAAAATTCACCAAAGTGCTACCACACCTAAGAGAGGAAAATGTGAACCAGAACTCTCCAGAACCATCATCGCAACCTTCTCTGGTAGGTTTCCATAACTGATTGTATTTGTTGACATTATATTTGTTGCAGGAGAAGACTTCTACTGGATATTATCATCCACGGGCTTTTACAGATATTTGCTAATTGAATCAGAATACGACTTTAGCTGAGCTTCTTTTAGAGCATTTATTCAGAAATAAATTCCCCCTGAACTGAATGAAAATTGTTAGATCTTTGAGACCAGATGTAGTCTTGGTTGACATTATTCTGATTATTGTTGTAATGACTGTTGTTGTCTCTATAGCTATCTGCTTCCAAATGTTGATTTCTATGCCATTAATATCTAATAAAGAAAATTCAACTTCATATGATTCTTCCTAATAACATAGATTTCTTTGTAACAACAGAATGTGGCAAAATTGTATCATCAGTGTAATTATTAGAATCCTGACAAATCTTACTATAGTGTCATAACTATTGTTGAAAAGATGTTTGGCATTACGTAGCTAGATTTTATTTGAGTACGATATGTTTGGATACAGCTACGTCATAAGCCATCCTGTAGTGCGGCTAGTTTTCTTATGCAGTTAATGTTTGTTATTTTTAATGTGTAGTTGGAATATCAATTAATATTTTAATATTATCAAACACTTATTAACCTTTTAGAACACCAGACTGTAGAAAATGAATAATCATTGGTAGTATGATCTGTAATCTGCATGCTAGACTGGTTCTCAATGCATTCGCATTTAACAAGGAAATCAAATAAGAGCTTCCATAATCAATAGCATATTTAAAATCACTTATGTAAACCTGATAAAAGGGGAGGGAAACTATTAAAAATCACCATTATAAGCCTCAAAAGGTGCTGGAGCAAAGAAATCAATGCTCTATTATAGCATTCAATGTCTAATGTGTAACCATCACAATCCGGAGCTCTTCCTATTGCAAGATCCAATCTGGGCAGGTCACTGGAACAAGAGGTGTAGTCTTCTGAGTATTCAAATACTGGAGCCCATCCTCAGTGAACTACTCTCTAGCGGAACATTAGAGAGATGCCCTAGCTCTTCCTGTTTTTGTAGATATGTTGGAATCAATTATTCCGTGGTGAGATAAAGATACAGCCAAGGAGACAGATTGATTGCGGGGATATATATATATATATTTGCTAGTTACATTTGATTTAAGTATGATTTTAAAAAGAGATGTTGATGTGTTAAATAAGGCATGTACTTTGCCATGAACATTTTAATATTATAAATAATTTTAGTACTAGTATTAGAAATGATATTATTTTGTAGTAACTGTTTCAAATGGGAGGCCAGTAATTTATCAGCTGTTTAACCTTGCTCTTAATGTCTAATTCAGTGAATATTTTCCATCAAATTCCATAAAAGAAGCTAGTTTCCTTTCTAGCGCTCATAAAAGCTTTCCTTACTGAGGAAAAAGCAATTAGTGCAATGGCATTTGAATTTGTCTTAAACATCTGAAGGGCTGTCAAGATCTGAAGCTGACAGTCCTGTTTCATAGATTTATAATGCAAAGTTTAAACACTTCTTTTAATAGCTTTCCTTATTGTTGCTTTAAAGGAATCTTCAGATTAATTTAAAGGATTATTCAACCACTTATAAACTTATTAAGAAGCTAAAGAGTTGTGTTTGTGTCCTTTTGTTATAACAATCAAGACGATTTGGATTGCTGTAAATCTGGTAGATCAACTATACAAACCAAAGGAAGCATAAAACGACTTGATTAACTGTACCACTAGGATGCAGCTAAAGAAAAAAAATGTAGTTAGCTCTGAGTCTTCCTCTTAATTGCTTTCTTGTTAGCAAAGGAAACTCTGCTTCTGTTGGTTAAAGTCATTTAATTAAAGCTGTGATCCCAAAAAGGCTTTATGCAAAGGATAACTTTATTGGAAGGAAAAGAGCATAGCAATAAATGTGTTTATCATCTGTATGGAAAACTATGGAAAGCATTTGATTGCCTGTTTACTCTCAAATGCAAGATAAAACTGATTGCCAAACTCCATAAAAAATTACCCTGATATTAATTTAACCATAAGCCTTAATAAATCCTAGCCCAGCTCTAACTTTACCCTACTCCTTACTCCAGTTCTTAGTACCAACTCTAAGACACACCTAAGACTATTGTGGTTAAATTTAACATAAAGGTTACACTTAGCTTTTGACCATATATTATTTTTAACCTTACAATTAGATTTAAACCATCAAAACTCACTCATTAATTACATTACAATCCATTAAGTTCAACATTATCATAAACCTCAATAAAGCTGACCCCTTACCCATTAATAACATCAACTTTAATTAAAGGATGATTTTTTCTTTTATCACTAATCCTGCAGAATATATACCCATGTGTTCATTAAGAACTTACTTTGACTTGATGGTATGTAATCAGTCAAGTTACACTAAACAATATTATAAACCTAAGACTACAATTACTATTAGAATAAATTTCAACATTGAAAAATAAGTTTCCCCAGAAACTTGTGTGTTTACCCAGCATGCAATCCAAATAGAATAAACCTAATAAACCAGTTTCCTAATTCCAGCCACCCAATATAAATCATAAACCTCAAGCATATCCCTAACCATAAGTAATACCAATGCAAAGATTTATCCCACTGTTTTTTTCCCAATACTCATTCCCAAAAAATAATACAGCCCATAATATACATCTAAGGCTACCACAAAACAAAACAATTCATCCAGGGTTAACCCTGACCATCAGGCACAAAGAAGATTAAGGTAAATTTAATTTTAATTTTACCCTAACACCAATACAAATGCTTAGGCTAACATTTATTACACCACTCATTCTCAGTGGTAACACAAACATTTCCTAAATAATCTATACAATATTCAAATTCTATTAAATGGCCAAACTAGATATAACTAAATAAGCCATGACCCATTGGATAAATGCTTCAGGGTAACTCCTTTCCCAAAAGAGAAAAATAATGACCACAAGCAGGTAAAAAATAAAAATAAATGGTGGAAGTAGGGTAGGAGTGATTTCCATCTTCCTATGTGCTTCCTCAGTGCTTCTGTACTTAGTTTCCTGGAAGGAAATTGGCAGTCAGCATCAGAAATTTCCCTTCCTCCTTCTATCCTTCCCAGCAGATAGGTAAGTGGCTGTTGTGAGGTAGGGAAGAAAGCAAGGAAATGTATAGTGGCTGGTGCAGAACAAGCACAGAGTGAGTAGACCATTTCTCCTTTGACCTTCTCCCTGCAAGCTTCCCACAAGCAAAGTCTGCTAGTGGACAGGTGAGAAGGTGCATAAGAGTGTCAGTAATATCAGTTCCTTCTGGCTTCCCCTTTGCCTTGTGAGAAGCTGTCATAGAGAATTGAAAATGAGCATCCTAAAATGACAGTTGACAGCAGCCACGCAACATCACTGAAGTGGGCCAAAAACCCAGCAGGTTTTATTCTCTCGGGAGTAGAGAGTCCCAACGTTCTGTAAAATAGCCCATTTGAAGTACCTTTCTTGACAAAGCTTTCATCTATGATGCAGCTTTCATTTGTAAAAGTTACAAATATCAAACAGAAATGACAATTTTAGAAGTGTACAGACAGTGGTGGGATTCAGAATTTTTTACTACTAGTACTGTGGGCGTGGCTTGGTGGGCGTGGCGTGACTTGGTGGGCATGGCAGGGGAAGGATACTACAAAATCCCCATTTCCTCCCGATCAGCTGGGACTCAAGAGGCAGAGAATAGATGGGGACAGGGACAGTCAGAGGTGGTATTTACCGGTTTTCCGAACTACTCAAAATTTCCACTACCGGTTCTCCAGAACTGGTCAGAACCTGCTGAAACCCACCTCTGTGTACATATAAGGAACAAACAGTGATCTCGATCTTTGTCCTACTTTATAGAGGTGTTCTGTCCCATGAAACCTAGCAAATGAGTTAGCAGTAATAATGGAATAAGTCAAAGTCTCTCATCTTGGGAGTACATAAGTATCTCCATGCAAAATCTTTGGGCAACAGGGGAATCAAATGGAGCCTGTGAATGAACCAAAAATAGCATTACAAAACTAATCCAAAGGGATGTAGATAAGATCCCATCCATGTAATTTTATGAAATGATTTAGGTTTGGTCTTTCTCTATCTCTCTCCCTCTCCCCCCCTCTCTTGCTGTAATCTGATTTATAAACCTGGAAATTATATGCTGTCAGCAATGGTTCTGGCTGCAGGGGCCAAAAGCTTTGTTAAATCAATAAAGTTAAAAGTTAACAACAAAAGCTGGGACATGCCAAAGAATGCAGAGGCTTCTAGATATAGAAAAAGCTGACCTTTTTTAGGGAAAAAAAGATTAATTCCTTTCCCTCCATATTAACAATAGCTAAAATTGTTCCTTACAACAATCTGAGACTGCTCTGAGGAAATTGGGGAGCTGCAAAAGGAATGTGGGTGTAGCTCGTTCAGCAATGTTTAAACCCTGTTATCTGTATTTTGATTAGAGTTACCATAGAATTTTCTACAGTGCATTATTCTGAACAGCATGTATGTGTTTCTTTGTCCTGGCCATTATCCATTAGATTGTAAATAAGAGGATGCAGAGGAAAGAAAGGAATTGTAGAGACAAACACAGTCTGTGGACCCTCCTTAGCTAAGATCTACATCTGTCATCATGCTGACTGTTACTCCAGACCCCAAAGGCTGAGTCAACTTCAGTCTTTGAATGATCAGTTGTGCTGCTGCCATGCAGAGCCAAATGTTGATCTGAGCACTATATTTTCTCCATGTCATTCTAATATGAAATTGATAACAGCGAGACCTTTAAAAAAAGAGTTAACCCACCTCCCCAAATCCCACAAAAATCAGGCTGGCTTTTATCATTCAGATGATGTTAAGAAGCAACACCCAAAATCAAAAAGCACCAAAATATTTTGTCCCTGTCTAATCTAGCAATGTCATGTCACCAGCTGGTCCTTTATATTCATTAGATATCACTTTAGAGGGAGGGGGGAAACATGACTCCACTTTCAACATCAAGATGGATGCCACCCCTGCTTTGAAACTTTTCCTCATGTTCTTTTGTGCTCCCAACTGCCTCTTCCAAGTGCAGTTGGCCTTAGGGGAGAAAAAATGCTTTTGATAGAAGCCTTGGGAAAATGTGAAGATTCAGACTGGATAAACAGGACTAGCCTAAAGCATTTTGTTGCTGGAGGCAACAATGCCACATTCTACTTTCCAGATGGAGAAAACAGGTGGAGTGGCCGCTTAATCTTACTTCAGTCATGGCAATGGAAAAAGACTTTCTTCACAGCTAAGGGCAGCAGATCAGTTAAGGCAGAGGGGAAATGCCAGGCAGATGCCCTCACCCAAAGGCCATCTGCCACCTGAGACAACGGATTAACACTAGCATATGGAAGGAGCACTCCTATACATAAACATGACTGGAAAATAAAATATTTCTTTCACCTTCCATCCTTCTATTTTACTCCTCTATAGCCACTTGGCATTTAAAAAGCAATGATAGGAAATCCATCACAAATGTTGGTTTGATCGTGGCATTCATACAGCAGTGGGGAAAGCTGTTGTCTTATCACTCATTGAAAAAAGAAAAAAATCTCCCACTTTTGACTTATCTTGAAATACGTAGCAAAAAAATTGGTCTCTTTGTTAGCAGTATGCTCCTCATATATCAATAAAATGGGCCCCTGTCTTCCTCATTGGAGTCAGTTATCTTTTCCAAGTCCTTTACCAGCAGAGGTCATAGCAAACATCAGTGTTTTCAATGAAATGAAGAAATATGTTGGATTTATTTTGTCTCTGTGTTTCATTTCCCCTCTCATTTTTACTTGTTTAATTAATTGATCTACAGTCTTGGACCAAGAGAACAATAAAAATGTACACAATGACACAAATAGCAATAGAATGAAATGGGTATCAGAAACAAAAAAAAAAGGTAATTTTGTCAGCTGCCCAGAGTTGTGTTTTAAGATGGAGGGGCCATAACAATCTTTTAAATAAATAAGCAAACACATTTTGCACCAACAGTAATTTGTTTCATAAGTAGCAGAGGTGGGTTCCTACCGGTTCGGACTGTTTCTATAGAGTAGGTAGTAAGCCGCTGGTGATGTCACGGAGCCAGTTCTGGTCCGCCACCATCTTTTTTTTTTACAATTAATTTTTTGGGGGGATTTTTTTTTTAATTCCTGATTTTTTCTTCTTCTGTGTTTGCACAGAAGCTGAGTTTCCGGCACTGCGCATGCATCACCATCTTGTTTTTGGCCTTTTTGGGGGGAATTGTTTTCTACTGTGCATGTGCGCGCCCACAAGGAGCGCCCATGAAGCGCACCCACGAGGCGCGGGATTCAGTGAACCAGCGGTGACGTAAGTTAGAACCCACCCCTGATAAGTACGTATAGGAATTGGTCTAATTTTGTGAAATCCAATGTCTTCTGATTACAATAATGGACATTTTTGGAGAGCATAAATCGATTAAATAAGCAATGTAAATTCTATATATTCAGATATATAGATAGGCAGATTATAGATTACAGGGTTTGTTTGTTTTTTTAAAAAACTTGTTCACTGTGCTGGAATGATGATTTTATTCAAAATGTATTATCTGCATATATACCTTGAATATTTCTATTATCTTTTGGGCAGGAAAAAGATAAGAAAAATGATGTTGAAAACGGGAAGTTGAAAAAAGAAGAAGAAAACATGGCACAATCAGTCCCCAAGCAAGAAAGTAAGTGATATAACCTAAGAGCTAAAAAAAAAAAAAGGTGTGACTTTTTTGTTAGAATCTTCAAATTATAAGAAATGTGAAGGTTCTAAAAAAATGTATTGTTGTCTTCCAATTAGTGCAATTAAGTAGTTATTTCTGAAATATTGTAGTACAGTATTATTTTCTTAATGTGATATTAAACTACGGTACTTTTCTAAAATATAGAATCTATCGTCTCACAGATTCTTGGCTCTCTAAAACTTAGGACATGGAAGAGAAGATAACTTTACATAACTAGAAAGAAACTTATTCGCTTGATATTTTTTTAAGGATCTAGCATACAAGTTTGTTCTCTATTTTTGAATAGTCCCTTGTAGAGAAGATGATATAATGTGTTGCTATATGATTTAAATTAAGGATAAGATTAAGGATTAAATTAATTTAACATCTATATATTATTTGGATTTGGTCCTGTTAATTAGAACTTAAACAAGCTGGTTTTTGTATTGTTATTTTTTTGTTAGATTATATTTATTTGTTTGTTAGTTTTTTATTTATTTGTTTTTGTCAGGTTTGATTTATTTGAATCACTAAAGTTTTTCTGGTTTATTTTATTTTTTTACTTTATAATCTCTATTTTTTTCTTCTTGGCGTTTTTTCCTTTATTTTCTTTTTTATGTTTCACCATTAAGAGTATTAAAAAATATCAAAAGTAGTCAAACTAGTAAAAAGGAGAGGCAATTGTTGGATGTTCTGCCCTATATAACTGCAGAAAGTTAATACTATGGAGCACAAAGTATGTAACACTCTAGCTACAAAAAGTATGAAAAACAGAAAGTATCTTCTAATGAAATTATATGGTTGATTAAAGAAGTTCAGTCTATTTCTGATCTTCATGAATCTGTATAGAAAGATGAAGCATATTGGAGGCATATTCTATATTAACCTACACAACAATGCTTGTGCAACAGTTTTTCCACTGCATATCAATCATATTTAATTAGAAGAGCCATGAACCTTTTAGGGACTCAGAAAATAGGGAGGCAGTATCCATACAACTAGACCACTATAATTGCTGATATAAAATATAAAATGACTTAGAAGGAAAGAAGGTTATTATATTAGTATTCTTGAGCAGCTGAAAAGCATGAGCATGTTTATGCTGTATAGCTACATTGTCCCTGAAATAACCTTGTAGTTAAAAAAAATGTTTTTAAGACAATTAAAACTAGCTCAACTCTAGCTGAAACAGAAATTTCACACATACTAAGCCTATTTTCTGAAAACCACATCACAAATGGTCTTATATAGAAGACATTACAATGACATAGACATTGAATAGAAGGACAATGTTTGTTTGATTGAATGTACCTATATAACAAAAAAAACTGAAGGAGTCAATAATTGCCATGATACGCGCTACTGTGTTCCAGTGAGCAAGCATGACATTGACACGATCATTGATAAAATAAAGGTGGAACTACAAAAACATGCCATTTCATTCTCACCCTGAACTATTAAAAACAGTTGCTTAAAATTGTGATTCTACAGCAGGGGTGTCAAACTCAAGGTTCGTGGGCTGCATCCAGCCCATGGAGTCCTTAGAACTGGCCTGCGGGGTTGCCCTGGAAACAGCAGTGGACCAGGTGCCTCTGCCAGAGAAAATGGAGCTTGGAAGGGCTGCATGTGGTCCCCCCAGGCTCCATTTTCACTGGCAGATGGCTGCAGGATACCATCACAGCCGAAAACAGGGGTCCATTTTCACTGACAGAGGGCTAGCAAAACAAACTAAAAACAAAAGGAGAAATGTTTCCCATTTTTCATTTGAGCATGAAGGGACAGGAAAGGAGAAAGGGAAAGAGGAAAGAAAAGGAAGGAAGATGGGAAGAGAGCAAGGAAGGAAAAATAAGGAAGGAAAAATAAGGAAAGAGTGGAAGGATGAAAAAAGTAAAATGAATAGGGAAGGAAGGAAGGAAGGAAGGAAGGAAGGAAGGAAGGAAGGAAGAAAGGAAGGAAGGAAGTTTATAATGAGAGTGAGGTAGGGTCTGAGGGAAGTCCTACCTTAGCACTTGGCCACCAAAGGCGTCTCCGACACAAATGATATCGAGCTGGCCACACCCACTCTGACCACACACACCCTGCGGTCAAACACAACCCTGATGTGGCCCTCAGTGAAATTAAGTTTGACACCCTGTTCTACAGGTACTATAGAATTCAGGCAGAAAACAACAACCACCAGGAATATTCCTGGTCCAGATTTTACTATCTTCAATAAAGTGAATTCACAATCGCTACAGACCAGCCTTGATATTCATTAAAAGATAAAAGGACATGAAAGTCAGAGCATTATAGACTTGATTCATAACCCTATTTCTTTCTTCTCCTTAAAGGAAAGCCCTTTAAGCTAAAGAAATAAAAAAATGCAGAGAAGTATAAGGAGATATTCGTTGTCCCAGTAAGACAAATGTTAAAACATAATGGGTTTCATTTTTGTAGCTTTGAAGGATGCAAGAACACTGAGTCAAAACTATTCCAAATATGGTTGAATGCCTCAATATTGGGGTGTGGGGAGGTGGAGGGGAAGAGATGTGCCTATTTTGATGGAGTTACACTTCTAGGTTTCTTTGTTGCTGAATCTGTAAAGATTGAATGATCCTGAATGAAAATATTATTTAGAAGGTGTGTATGGGGTGTATGCGACCCAGTAAAGGTGGTAGGGCTAGTTCAACAGCTACGGGTTGATTATGCATTTTATGGGGAAGGGGTCGATGTACTTCGGCCCTAGTTTTTTACATGGTATCCTCAACTTGATATATTTGGTTGATAGGTAGACCCGGTCTACCTACGTACACACTTCATGTGTATGATCACATCATCAAACAAAGGAGTAATTTGCACCTTTTGTGTAATGAAGTCATGATTCGCATGATGTCACTACTGCCTTAGTGTCCATGGATACCTTGCTATTCTCCTGTAATATTGTAAATAAAGATACAACAAATCTGGCTAGAGATAAAGAATTAGAGCAATTATCCAACAAGCTCAACCTTTAGTCAACTTGATGTGAAACTGGGGGATTAGCCAATAAGTCAATGGAGTAACAGCTACGGCCTCTTTTAAGACTTTCACAAAAGTTCTAAATGCAATTAAAAATACATTAGTGATACAGCTCTTTCTTGGACTGTTTTACAGCCCTTGAGAACACAACTCATTTGATTCAGAGAACAATGAGAGATTAATTAGAAAATCCAACCTGACAACTGAAAACTGAAAATTAGATCTACCCGACCATCTCCATACTGACCTGACTTTTTTCAAGAAGAAACTGCTGCTAATTATGTAGATGTGAAAATTAAAGCGACAAGTAACAGATACTTTCAGCTTAACATCAGATAATGCACACAGCAATTACAAATTGCAAATTTTGGTGGCCTGGCCTCTGTCTTTTCAAAGAAGGGAGAGTAGCCTCTGGTGTCCAATTAAGCTATACCATGGTCTGCTTACAGCCAGTTCAAAATACCCAACGGGGTCAAGTGAATATGAAAGTGTTAGCATTCTGAAAGAAAGTCACATCAACAACTAAGAAAATCTGTTTTGGGGTCAACTATCCAAACAAGTAATTATAGCTATAACCGATATGCATTTTCTTGGAGGGTATTTACAATAAAAAATAATTTTCATCATTCTAACATGGGAAATAGAAGTTGAGAGAATCATTTCAGGCCAGTTCTTCAGATGGGAGTGATGTAAAAGCACATACAGGTTTAGCACATAAAACTGGCAAAAATATGAAAGGTAGATCACTTTTAGTTAATTAGAAGAAATTTGTGGGAAGCCATATTCTGTTTGCATTTCACCTGTCTTCAGACCAGGGTTCCATATTTCTTTTCAGACCAGAAGTTTAAGAATAGATTTTCTTTCTTTTTTTTCAGTATTGTAGCTTCTGCTTGTGATGTCTCATTGTTTAATTTTGTAAAAACCACAACATTTTTTTACAGGTAATAAATAAATATCAAAGTGGGTAGTGTTTGGAAAGGATGCTTCATGGCCCATAAAATCCTTCCCCCGTCCTAAAACATTGTGCTGACACAACATTGCATTATGAATGCTTGGCAAATGGTTCACATTTATGACAAGTTATCAAGGCCCTGTGATTATGTAATCACCATTTGCAATCTCTGCCAGCTTCCCCAGAAAGCCAATAGGCAAGCCACAGGGAAGTTTACAAGCTGCAGGGATGGAGGGTTCTGATTTTTTTCTACAGGCTACAGGAACTTAAATCCTAAGGATCCTGTCCATGAGAGACTGAAATCCTTTAACAGGCAGCTCTTTCATTCCATCCATTTATGGACAAGGAAGATCACTTAATGACAGCAACCAGGAGTGCTGAGATTACAATCACTGAGTGAAGCAGTTACATGAGCATCTTGCTTAATAACTGCTACATTCAATCCATAAGACTCCAGTCCTGTGGTGAAATCCAATTTTTTTTACTACCAGGTCTGTGGACGTGGCTTGGTGGGCATGGTGTGGCTTGGTGGGCGTGGCTTGGTGGATGTGGCAGGGAAGGATATTGCAAAATCTCCATTCCCTCCCCACTCTGGGACCAGCCAGAGATGGTTTTTGCAATTTTGAACTACTCAAAATTTCCTCTACTGGTTCTCCAGAACCTGTTAGAACCTGCTGGATTTCCCTCCTGCTCAAGTCCCAATTTTGATTATTAAGCAAGGACTATCAATAAACTAGAAATTCCCACAGTATTTTTCCAACAGTATGACAGAGAAAGATATGATATTTTGAGAGAAAATAACATCTATTTAAACCATTTATCCTGATGGTTTCACCGTACATAAAGTCTTAGTTTAAAATAGGCAAGAATCTGAAATTAACAAAATGAAGCATCTGAGAATCATGTATATGATGAATGCTAACATGTTTTGTCTTTTTGGAGCAAAATAAAGTGATATAAACAAAAAATAGACATTCTATTTGAAAGCCAATTCAGTTTTAGCAAGTATTTTAATATAAAATACAATATTAACACAGGATACTATACTGAGATATATTCTAAGAAATTATTCAATGTTTTTTTTCTCATGCAGTTTATACTTTCTTCGATATATTATATGAAATACTTGAAGTGCTGTTTTCTAGATTTATCATTTTGGACTAAATATGGATAAATGGATATAAGAGCATGATTTCCTATACCGAAAGAATGCCTGAGCAATTTTTTTTTTGCCATTTTATAAACTAAACATGTGCATTAAATACTCAATTACCAATGTTCACATATACAAAACAGGTATTTTATTCAGAAGTGGAAAGAAAATATAATCACTGTAATTAAAGACTCTAATATTACTTCAGAAAAATGTGGTGGTTTGTATTGATTTGCTTTCAGAGCAAATGTAAAATCCTGTAATTACTTTTAAAGGCCTTGACGACTTGGATCTGAGTCATATAAGACTTGCTTTCTTCTGCATGATCCGCCACATTCATTAAGCCAGGTGTTTTCAAATTGTGAGCCACAATTCCCCAGGAACTCATAAACTATGGGACAGGAAAGATTGAAATGCTTTCTTAAAGCTAATCAAACTTGCAAAGGCAAAGAAGAAATGTTATTAAAAAATTATTCCTTTTTTTTGCCTTAGGAACCACATGTAAACCTTGGGCAAGCAAAGCAGAACCAAGAATATTTTTATGGCAATCTTCCTTTGTTTTTGATAGTCTGATCAGCTTTCAGAAATATTATAAATAGTCCAAATTGGAATGCTGTTAAAACTTGCTTCCAATTTATCTAGAGAATCCAACCAGAAACTTGCGCAGATAAAACAGAAAGTAAAGTTCATAGCAAGTTTTGGGAGATTGCTAAACCCATGGGTCTAAGTGTCCACTATCCATAGCAGATGTTTTCCCGCTACATGTTAAAGATGGTATAATATATCCATAAACTTTGGAGTGCCTGCAGAAATGTATGCTAGTGAAGCTCAGTATTCTTACCCCTTTTTCTAAATTTCTAGATTTTCAAAGTTGAATTTTGGCAGCAAATGTCAACCTGAGCATGATAATGCTGACCATATAAAGTAAAACTAAGTCAAAAAGTATGTAAATACATAAAAGTTATGTATGTTTCAGTAAATATTGTTCTTTTCTGGACAAAAAGCTAAGTTAAAAAAATCATTACTTTTATTAATGAGGGGGTGTCTCAGAAGTATAGTTAGTATTTTTAAAGGTTGTAGTATTACACATTTTGAGTTCCAATGTGCAAAGGTCTTCCACTCACTGCTTTTGAAGTTACTCTAGTAATAGATATCCCCCAAATGTACTTCCATGGCCAATGTTTTTAAAAATGTTATTATTCTTTTCAAAGTTTTGGCTTATTTTCCCCACTGCTATATTACAATGGGATTTATTTTTAAGCCCCTGTACCAACAAATGAAAGCGAGGTGATAGCAGAAAACCATGAAAGAATACTTCATACATATACACAAACTGATTATCTTTTTCACTTCAGAACCCGCATTCATTACTACTTAAATATCTGTTGAAAGTTTAAGATTAAACTAGGGTCTACTACACTCAGTCTAGTCTTAAAACCCCAATTTTCCTGAAAATAGTTAATGCAGTCTACAGATCAGTCTACAGTAAGTGGTTTACAATCTTTTGTAAAACCTGACAGACAGTCTGTACATCATAGTAAGTGGTCTCTCAGTGGCTTCTGACTTCATTCAGGAAATGCAAGTATCTCTCAGGGTATGGTTCTTCTAAGATTTTGTGCTATTAAGAGACATAACCTAAGTTTGCATTCCTTTTTAAAACTGACAGACATTTTCTGTAGTAACAAAAGTTGTCATAACAAAAGTTGCCCAAAGGTTTGGGTTTGTTTTTTTCTGAAAAGTGAGAGGTTATCATTTTTAAGGATCATAAAGACATGTTGAATGTGAATTCGTCTCTGGAGAAAGTTGACAAAAAGTACATGACTGATGGTTAAACAGGAATCTCTTTTGAAAATGCTGGGGTCAATCTAAATGAGGATAAATCTGTGAAGTCCTTTGTGCTCTCTGAGCTTCAGCACAGATGTCATCTAGTCTGGTAACGAAATGTCTGCAGGAAAACTTTCAAGCTCAGAGAACATCAAGGACTCCACAATTCAACCCTTACCTCCATATATTCTTATATTGGAAGAGAAATATATATTTTAGGCATTTTTGCTAGGAATGGGAATTAACAATGAATGGCATATAGCAGCCAGACAAACACAATCAGTTATATTTTTATTCTATTTAGAATAAAAGGAACAGAGAAAGAAATCTCCTTTGAAATAAAACTTACAATTTCAGAAAGTTTACTGGGAACTGAACAATATTCATCTGCCCAGATGAAAAAATTAAGATTAGCTGTTATTGGAATACTATACATGATCTTTGCTGAACAGTTAACTATCATCACACTAACTATCCTCAATTGTATATTTGTACACACACACACATACACAGCAGGTAGCAACCTAGCTTAGTTGATCTTGAACTGTTTTGCGAAGGTAGTTTAGCTTTTTAAACTAAACTGGAAATCAGATGTTTAAGTCACAGAAGGCAACATACAGAATTCTCAGATTTTGGTTCTAGTATTCCTATTTGGTAATAATCAGAGGTGGGTTCCTGCTGGTTCGAACTGGTTTGCTAGAACCTGTAGCGGGAATCCCCCCCCCCGCGCCCCGCACCGGCCGCGCTGGCC
>JANHFT010009108.1:0-17031 GCA_032467955.1 Pseudoxenodon macrops
CAATGTATTTGTGATGCATTTTTGAATGTTCAGTTGACTTGAGTTTCATGTTTAATGAATAAAAGAAATAATAATAATTCTTAAATCCTTGGTTGGGTCTTGAATTATTATATTTTTACCATTTTTTGACTGTGAATCTAATTGGAGATGAATTATATCATCATCATCAGTGGCCAACCATAACAGCAACAACAGACAGATTACGGAAAATGGGATAATGAAGTAATAAGAATGGTGTATTTGAATACCTGCAAGAAATACCACTTGCCTGAAAGCCAAAACTGGTTGGGCCACAAAATAGACAAAGTAATAGAAAACCAAGAAACTAAAGTGTCCCGGGATTTCAGAATTCAAACAGACAAGCATTTGCCAATTTTAACAATTATTGATAAGAAAGACAAAAAAAAGTTACCTTAAATGCCATGGAGAAAGAACAATGTAATGGTATGTAAAGCATATGTTTTACTTAGAAGCAAGTCCCCTGAATTCGGTGGGGCATTCTAGCGTATATGTGCATTAGGCTTGCAATGGTAATTCATAATGAAATGCAGTAGCAATGTGTTAGGACAGAAAGCAGGAATAAATGAAGCTATTATCTGATTACAATATAGAGCTCACCAAAAATGTGCTGGTAGAAGAGCTTTAGAAGAACTGAATGTAGCTAGAAGATAGCCAAGCCTCTCTAAAGAATTTTGAGGAGTTTGCCAAAAGGATTAAAAAATAAATAAATCTCAAGTCAATTAAATCTGTTCCTCTCTTTGTAAGCATACACTCCTTTCAACAACCATTGTATTATTCTCCAGAGGGAATCCATCATGAACCCCCAGGAGTGCATGATGATAATACAGGTAGACCTTGACTTAGCAACAATTCGTTTAGTAACCGTTCAAAGTTACAACAGCAGTGAAAAAAGCAACTTATGACCGCTTTTCAGACTTGTGATCTTTGCAGCATCCCCATGGTCATCTAATCAAAATTCGGATGCTTGCAATGATTCATATTTATGGTGGATGCAGTGTCCTGGAGTCACCTTTTGCAACCTTTCGACAAGCAATGTCAATGCTGATGGTGTTCTAGTGGTGCGCCAGTTGTTTTGGGATTGCACCCCAGATGCCTATTACTGTTGGTACTGTCTTTGTTTGCTTTTTCTACAGTCATTCTACTTCTATTTGCAAGTGTTTATGATTTTCTCCTATTCTTTCTCTTCTCTTCTGCTGCCTCCAGGTACTGTCACATCCACTAACTGGACTTTTTTGTCTTTCTTATCTACAGTTGTTAACTTTGGCGTCTTATGTGTCTGGTACTTGTCCATTTGAATTCTAAAGTCCCAGAATAATTTTACCTTCTTCGTTTTCTGTTATTTGGTCTATTTTTGTGCTCCCATCAGTTCCTGCTTGCAAACAAGTAGCCCTTCTTGCAGATATTCTAATATGCCATTCTTACTCCTTTGTCATGCTGTTTGTTTGTAGCCTGTCTGTGCAATCTTCTTGCAGGAGCAGGCTGGTGTAGAGCTCTGAATGCTCTATTGCCTCTTGAATAAAGTCAATTTAACAGCTACGCAGCAATGCTGCTCAGTCCTATATACTAGCCCAGTGAATAATAGCACCTATAAAAGAAACTATAACAGATTGAAAAACATTGTGACAAAGGGCACTGGTTCTTCTAAGATAAAACCCTGCATATTCAGAACCCAGTTAATTTGATACAGTTGAAATAAGCCATTGCTTAGCCAGTAGAGTAGAAGATAGATCTTCTTGAAAGGCTGAAGTTCACCCTGCTATTCTTCCTGAGGTGTTAACCCTTTTTTAAATGCAGCCTGCTGCCACTAAATAAAACGTTTGGCCATCATTGTGCAGCTTCAGAATGACGTAGATAGAGGCAGATTTTTCTATACCAAAAGCATGAAATAACTCCTTAAATAACTGAGCACATGGCTACTCCTAATCCTAAATGGGTATTTCCCTCCTCATTCCCTGGCCCAACAGAGAGACCCTTTTCAGCCCCCACCCAATCCCCGCCCCCGGCAAATAGCTGTAATGCTAGGGATTAAACTGAATTAGCAGTAGACTTTCCCTCTTTGATTAATCTCAAGACTCTTTCCCTAGTCAAGGTCAAACTTGAATTTGGGAACAACATTTCTCCCCATTTTAGCTTCTATACTGCAGGTGGCTGTCATAAACCCAGTGAGAAGGGCAACAGTTTCCTGGCCTCTCTCCTTTACTGAGCAAATTGATTTACCTGGGAGCAATATCAAAATGCTACAAGAGCCAAGGAAGATCATAAGGATTAATGAACTGAAGCAAAAGTCAAAAACAGTATTGAGATTAGGAATAACATTGTTTCCAAGCATCATAAAATAGTCTATAAGAAATATTTCTAGAGGCTTAGAGTAAAAAAATTGATTTCATCCAAGCTTGGACAGAAATTTCAGACTGAACCTGGGTTTTGCTCATTAACTAGCCAGTCAGAAACCGGGCACTGAGAGGTTAGATGCTTTTCCATAATTGGTATTATGAACTTTGTTATCATGAAGGAGAAAGACAATGGACTTGTTTAGAAAGCAAGGAGTCATAACTTTCACCTGGTAGTCCTCCAGTTAGGACCACGATTGGGATTGGAATGTCTGTCGCTAAGTAATGCAGTTGCTAAGTGAATCACATCTGATTTTACGAGCTTTTTGCCATGGCAGTTAAGCAAATCATTGCAGTTTTTAAGCAAATAATGCGGTTGTTAAGCAGATCTGCTTTCTCCCATTGGTTTTGCTTGTTGGATGTCTCCTGGGAAGGTTGCAAATTACCCTCATGTGACCCAGGGACACTGCAGCCATCATAAATACATGCCTGTTATCAAGTTCCCAAATTTTGATCACATGATCAAAATGTCAGTCCTGCAAGGACTGATTGTAAGTCACTTTTTTCAGTCATTAAATGAATGGTTGTATGTCAAGGACTAACTGTAACTCTATTCTCTAAAATAGGCAGCAGGGGTGGGGGTATGAAAATGGGAAGCCCCCCAACTGCCACCCTCTGCCCCAATGTGTTCCCTGCTACCACCCCAACACATTCTGTGCTCTGCCCACCTTCTTGCTCGTCCACCCGCCCGTCTCTCCCTCTGGCCGCCAGTGGTGAGTTGTCCATGTGGAGGTGTCTTGTGGTGAGTTGGCAGAGGTAATTTGGTGATGGCGAGCTGGCCGCAGAAAGTTGTCCCATTCCAGGGGAAATCAACTCAAAGCAAAGAGTTTGTGGCCAAGAAGTTCAATCACTCTGAAATTTTGGTGGTTCTGGATTCTCACTGAGACGAAATCTGGAGGGAACTTACAAAAGTGGTCAGGACAAGATGGGTATACTTCTCCCTTCTTTGTCCACATGCCTTGTCCACTGCCAATGCCTTCCTTTTTCCTGTCTCCTCTTAGTCATGAGTCACTGCCTCTGATGACCCCGCTGTTCTCTGCTCTCTCCATTCTGAAATCCTCTGCCCAGAGTGCCTCATTGTGGGTGTGCTTCCATGCCAAATATACTTATTATAAAGTGCTTCAGTTGAAAGAAAATCCAAACATGTTTCAGTCTAGAAACAAGACAGCCCAGTACTGGCTGTTTCGTGCATGGAACCTTTTGTACATCCTTCAAGTGGTGGACCAATTAAAATTGTTTCTGAAATGTGAAATATTCCTGTATTGTCAGCTGGCAATAAACTATTAATACTACGGAAGCCTTGGCTGACCTATAGAATACAGAGGCAGCCCCATTCTCCGCTCTCTTCTTCCTTCACAAAGCCAGAGCAGTGGAAAACTAACAGTGACAAAGCAGGAGGACGCACAACAACTTGAACACAAGTAGAAAAAAGATGAATCAGATCAACGTAGACTGGATGGCAAAGGAGATAATAACGAGTGTTTCTCTGCCTTTCAGTTTGGCTTGCAGGACTGATTCAAACTGCAGCTCTATTACTCTTGACAGTGTTTGATGCTGTTGGCTAAATTCTCTTCCTGCAGCCCTGGAGACCTTTCTCTATCACAGTACCAGTCTTTCCTGTCAAACCCTATCCAAAATAGGGCGAAGGGAAATCTCTGTTCAACATCTAACTTGTTACAATGAATTATAGGGTTCCAGCTTCTTATTCATGCTTCGTGTTTATATAAAACCTCTGGGAAAGGTCATCCAGATTTATGAAACATGGTGTCTCCAGCATGCTGCTTGGTACTATGCTCTTTTGCTCTTGCCACTTTGGCTTCAAGGAACAACAAATGTTTTCTTGGTTCAGCAATGATCTGGATCAAAATGAACTGAATGAAGCTAAATCTAAACATGATAGAGGTGATAGCTGCTTTGTGAAGGATAAAAGCACCAAGCCAGTATCCAGAAAATCCCTGAGTTGTGACAAAGCCAACAGGGTGAGTTGGGCCAGTCACTCTCCTAGGAAGAAAGGATGGAAAGAGAGAAAGAGAGAGAAATGCTGTTGATAAGTAAGACAAGACATATTGCAGATTTAACGTCGTCTTGTGCCATATCTGTCATCGGACTTTGGCAATCTTGTTGGCGATCCTATTTTTATCAACAGCCTCACAAAAAAGTGCTGTTGAGTTTTGTCCAAAGCAGTCCCTTAGATGTTGAAGTCTTCTTTTGCCTTCAGTCTTTCCTTGGAGGATTAAGTATAACGTATTTTGTCACAGCACATGTCCAAAATATTCTAACTTTCACTTTTTTATGGTTTTGATGATTTTCCTTGCCCAGGTAGCGTATTACCTCCTCGTTTCTGATTTTGTCAACCCAACTTATACGTAACAGATTTAACATAGCCTTCAAAAATAGGCCTGTAGTCTATCTCAAGATTCCCTGGTGATGGCTGTAGCGAGAGGCACATACATCCATTTAAATCTAATGTGACACCTACAGTCACTCCTAAATCAGACAGATATGACATCAGTTATCTATGACATGGCACATGCATTATGATTACAGTTCAGCTATTGCTATTTGTTATACGTGGGACTATTTTTAAAATAGTGTAGAAACTTCAGTTGCTGCAAAATGTGACAGACTGGTTGCTTGCGCACCAGGTTGCTTGCGCCAGGATGCCTTGATGCCATTGCTGGAAGATCAACCATAGGCTACCAATTTTTTAGGAGTCACTGAAATTATAAGGGCAAAACAGCTTAATATTCCCATCCTAAATGTACTGTGACAAGTTGAAATGCTCTGTTGCACTGGTTTCTTTACTTTTTAGTGAGGAGCTAAGTCACATTTATTTAGACAAAAATTGAGATTTTAATATTTTAACATTATGATTTAGTATGTTTCTCCATGCATTTCCCTATGCATTTTTATTCTTAGAATAATTTGTGTGGAAGTTGAGATATTCAGTAAATAAAATATATCATTTACAAAATTAGGATTTATATCCTTAAAAGAGATTAAGCATTCAATTTCCAGAGATTAATCTTCTAGATATTCCCAACAGTTAAGAAATAAAATAATATAAATGTTCCCAGGCTTTTTGTTGTTCTGCAGTAAAGCATCTGCTAAGTACTTCTTGACAGAAATTAATATTGATCAGTTTTCACATTATCATTGGACTTTTCATAGTTCAAGTCCTTCAATTTTATCTTTCTGTTTTCATAGAGGTTTTTAATCTACCATATAATGAAAGCATTAGTTGTATATTATCTTTCCTTTGAAGGCAGTGCAATACAGATAGTCCTCACTTAACTACTTCAACTGGGACTGACAACTCCATAGTTAAGCAATGCAGTCATTAGATAAAATATCAGGTGACCGTGCTAGATTTAAGTTGACAATATTGCTGCAATCATTAAGCAAATCACCCTAGGTTGTTATGCATGCTGTCATGTGACTGCAATTTGCATCTTACTGCTGGCTTCTCCATTGACTGCTTGTCAGGAGCCAGCTTTGAAACTTGTAAATTGTGATCATGTAACTGTGGGGCACCATGACTGTCGTAAATGTGTGCGAGTTGCAAAGCAATTGAATTGTGATCATGGGGACACTATGACTGTTGTAAGCTTAAGGACTAGTTATAAAACCACTCTTTCAGTATCATTGTAAGTTCAGTCACTAAACAGCAGTCGTTAACTGAGGACTACCTGTATCAGCATAGGTTTCTTTAACTCTTAGAGAATCCCTAAAATTAGATGAGAATCCCTAAAATTAAGCTTTAACACAGAATTTGTCTGAATATCACTGAAGAAACTTACCCATATCTGTCTTATTAACTCATACTTCATTACCTCACTGTTAGCCTTAAATGAATCATATAGTTTTACAATGTCTCATTTCTGTAATTTGAAAAAAAATTGGGGAAAAAAGATTAATCATTAGTGCTGATTGAGATAAATTTATTTTTATTTGTTAAATTTATATGCCACCCATCTCACTATCAACCAACTCTACATCAAAGACAACACTACTGAAAAATGAATCAAGTATAAAGTATATATTAAATAGTCACTGCTTTCCATGCTGTCCTGTCCTTTCTCCAAGGGTACCTGTTCTCAACATTTTAAGGCATATATTAACCAGATGTTATTTGTTAATTTGGAAACAAAAAGACAATGTTTTAGAATAGAGAATATTCTTGGGACAATCTGCTGCATATCTATATATCATCATAATCTTTTTCTCCTTTTAAATGTCTCCTTTAATATGGTATTGAAATGTTACTGCATGAGAGGCTTTTTGGCATAACCTTAAGAATATTAACAACATCTTAATTACTGTCACTTCTTGGTCTGTGATCTATTTAGCAGTACAGTAGTCACTTCTCCTTAGGTGGTCTGGATTGTTCTGATTGAACCCGATCTCTTGCTAATCCGTGTCACATTTTAAATTTCTTCTGCTATCTATTTATATGTATTGCAACCATAAATACAGACCACCTATAAAGGCAGTCTTTACTAGAGTCTAGTGAAGTTCTCTTTACCGGAGAAGCAATTTTCACTATAAATCCAGGCTATAAACTTTACTAAAGAAGCAGAGTAAATAAAGCAAAGTATGCAAACACTAAAAGCTCTTAACAATAATGTAATGCATTCTCAACAAACAAAACGAGCGAGGAATCCTCTCATCCAAAGCCCAGCCATGATGGTTATCATCACCGCATAGAGATCCCAAGAAAGATGCCTCATGTACTGTATAAGCCAAGCTGGGGAAAATCAGAGGAGGAAACCTCCAGGACCAGATGCTGAAGACAGGAGATTCCTCACATTCTCCTGCCATAGAACAAATGGCCAGGAAGAATGGAGAATCATTTCTATCAAGGCAGATGCGCAGAAAAAGAAGAGCAGATTGGGATTGAATCCTCTTGTTATACAAATAGGCTGAGTGTGAGGAGGAGGAGGCACTTCTTCCCTCCCTCCCAATATCAGTTAGCAACACCCAGTGGACAAACTGCTTACCTTCCTCCTCTATTCACAGACATCTGGGTTACATTCAGTTAGGAGGGCCCCCTTGCCCCTGCCTGGCGCACCCCGCTCAGCTTAATCACCCCCAGCTGCATGTGCCATGAACCGCAAGGCCTGCTAACACACCAAGGTCATGACACCAGCCAGCCGCCTCTCCCGGTACAGCCAGCTAGGAGCAAAGGCCTCTGCTAACGAATGCCCAAGGCAATTTGCTGTGCACAAGTCCCAAATTAATGCTGTGTTCCCCTGAGAATTTCTCCCTGTCAGTTTCTGCCAGATCTTAAAGTGACAGAAAACCTTTCCTCCTTTTCTCTATCTTTCCCCACCCCCACCACCCCCACAAATGTTTTAGGCCTAGCGATTTGAAATACACCAGATAGTTACAGGCCTTTCTGTGGCGAGAGGCTTTGAGACGAAAAGCTAGAAGATCCATTGAAGCTTTGAAAATAAAAAAAAATTGCTAACTCGTTACATCTAAATGCCCTAAGCACCTATATGAGGTTTCTTATTTATTATGTTGAAGTCTCCAAGGAAGAAGAGACTGTGGGCACCATGCAATAACATCCGAACATTAACCAGCACTTTCTTACTGCCGATCATCTATTCTCAATGGTATTGGATTTGCGTGCCCCCCTCCCCCAGCTTGCCAAGGCGCTGTCCATGGTTCTGGGCCATGCCCCTGGCTATTTCCCCATTTGCTACTAAGAGAGGGAGGGAGAGAATAATAGCATAATGGAGGCCTAGGACCATGCTGCCAGCAGGTAATAAAAAGTTGTAGTTCCGCACATCCGGAATTCATCAGAGTAGGGAATGCTGGCTTACAGATAACCATTTTGAAACCCTGGAAATGTAGTTGCTGGTGAAAGATATTTTCAGAATGGGCTCGGTTTTTTTTCTTTAACCAGGTCTTCATCACATGGATACCTAGCAAAATGAAAATATGGATGATTCTAATTTCCTTCTCCATACATTTTAGGGAGGCTCAGTGAATTAAGGAGTGCATTTGGCGACCAAACTTAGGACCTGCAAGACTTAAGGTAGCATGTACTTCGTGATTCCTATATTAAGGGGAACTGGATTGGAAGATAATTGTGGTTTTAAAACTGGAAGAAGAAGAAGCATCGATAACCTATACTATGCTCATGACACTAATCTCGATAGCCTAAAATACTAAGTATACAAGTAGATAAAAGTTAAGGACACAGTGAGAAAAATGGCAGTAAAATTAAATATAAAGAAGACCAAACTAATGAAAACAGGCAGAACAACCAATCTTACAATTAGCAATGAAGGCGGTGGATCATTTCTGCCTTTCAGGATCAACTGTTAACAGCAAAGGAACAAGCAGTCAAGAAATACCGTATGTCACAGACTAGCTCTTGGTAGAGCAGCTATGAAGGCCTTGGAAAATGCTGGGAAAAGTGAAAGGGAAGAGAAGAAGAGGATGCCCAGCAGAAGGTGAATAGTTAACAATGGCGATGAATGCACCATTGGAAGACCAGGTTAGGGATAGATTGTCATGGAGAATATCTATGTGGTCGCTAGGAATCAAAAACAATTTGTGACGCATAATCAATACCATGAATCAACTATACTAAGCAGTTTAGTTGTAGCACTATTTAGAGAATTTAGCTTTTATACATTCCACATAGAGTCTTAACATTTCTATGGTACATAGATATGAAGTTTCCTTAGAAAGGTTTATCATGGCAGGTGCTATAGTAGAAGATATTTAGAGACTTTAGCCATCTCTAGCAGTTGCTGAATGCCTTCTTAACACTTCTTACTGCAGAAGCAAATCAACCAGAAAGAGACAGCTGGCTTTGCATTTCTGTCAGAGAAATACTGTTCTCACTTTGCTTCAAGACACCTGAATCTTTCCAGCTGTTCTGAATGCTTAACAGAGAGAAAGTGAAAGTCCACATGTCCCAAAGTAAGCAAAAGCAAACATGGTACATTCCAATGTTTTGAAATCCATCTCCTATTAATCTCAGCAAGGACGATAATGTGGGTGCTGTAATCCAAAACATCTAGAGGGTGCCAAGTTGCCTACTCCTGTGCTAATAAATGCACATAAGTGAGAAGTAGCACATATTGGAATATTTGTTTTATTTAGTAAATGTGTTCTCTTGGGATAAAACAATTTAAAGTAATTACAAATTCAAGGTTTAATGTATAAATCATAGCTGAATAACATAATTCTTAAAGTGGGGAAGTGAAGCATAGCAAATTAAAGCAGGCAAAAATCAGAATTCCATTCCATTAAGACTAACCAATCTAGCAAGTCATATAGTATGTTAAAATAAAAACATTTTACCTATGTACCTGTAAAGTTCTAAGACAGGGAATCCCATAATTCCATAAAGGAAGTACTTTCCTACATTCCATCCAACAATTCTTTTTCCTTAATATTTATCATCTATCTGGAGAAGGCCATCTTGGCAGATCTTAAAGTAAGCAGATGTATTCAGGAAGAGTTCATTATTGAAGGTCTAGATTACTTGATGAATTGCACTGAATATGGCTGGACATGTTCCTTTCTATCTTGGCCCTTTTTTATCCTTTCCAAACATACACATGCACACCAATAATGACCTACCCAGTCATTTATCTTGCCGTTTACTGGGAATTTGAAACTTCCCTACCTTATATTAAATGAAATATCCAATCATTCCAGGTAATTACTCATATTTGCCTGGGCTGATAGCAGTGGGAATACAACATTTTATGGGGTACAAGCTTCTCATTCCAAGTTCCAGGATCTGCCAATACTAGAGGTGGAATCATAGGATGGCAGGATTTTATAGTTCATTGTTGTGCAACTTCAGAAAATAGGATTAAGTGAACTTGAATTGACTATGGGTGTGTCATGCAAACCAAATGACAGAATCTTTATTTGTTGAGCTATAACTAATTTAACATGCTAATTTATCTGTGCCCTCCAGTGTGTTATGCAGTTCTACAAGTCACTACTCAGGTGGGAGAAGGACAAAATTGTACCAGAGTAAATGTGAGCCTAATTAAGCTCCCCTGGTCATCTGTGTCTGTCAAAAACTCTGTTAACCTTTGGGCAGTGCCTAATCCTCAACTCATTAATCCTTAAAGGAAAGATGCAGTACTATAGTTTGGTTAAAGACACAAAGTATTATAGAACTTACTCTCAAGGTCTGTCAGTATATGATGCTTCTCAGACTTTTAACTATGATATAGTAAATTCTCTGTTCTTGTCAATTTAACATCTAACAAACCCTACATATGGAATTTATTTTTGGAACTGGTCTCTGAAGTGTGACAGTATACAAATGTTCATGTAAATAAATAAAATCAATGATTCCCCATAATATTAACCAGCTGCAGCAAACTCACACTTTTTGCTGCTTCCCAGGCCAGTGGGTCAGTGGTCACTGACATAGTGACATGCCCTTCCTTTTCCTGGTTTAAGAATTCATAGGGTATTAGGCAGGCCTTGAAAAAAAATGAGGGACAGCACAACTGACACAATTGTGTAAGGAACTATGACCAAGTTAATGGCTGACTGAGTTAGATGGGTGGTGTGAACCAGTTCTTAAAGGCATTTATAGATACACAAACTTGATAATTCCTTAACTGAGGAATACTAGCACTGTGATTTGATTCTAGAATGGTCCCCAACTAACTGAGCAACTTCGGTGACAAAGATACGATGGTTGTATATGCTTTGGAAACAATTTAGAAAGAGTGCTTTGCAATCCCCAGGAGTGCACATGTAGCATTTCTTTAAAGCCGTTGCATGTTTATTTTGGCTCTTGCACAAACCTAAAATAATGTAGCTGCTTTAATGAGCTGGCTTAAACAACTCATACTTATTGCTATCTGCTGCAATAGATAGAGCTACTAGGGAGTACATGTAACACTATTGAGTTACCATTGGCATTAGTGATTACTGTTGGCTCTTTTAGAGTTCATTGCAAGAATGAATACTCCATGACCTACAAATGTCATACAATCCCCAGCCTCTATTTTGTAGCCCCAGACTGTTTCCACAGAAGTCCATATGCTACGGAACTTTGGAGATTCAATTTTATTTATTGTTTGGCTTCATGGAGGTGCACCTTGGCATAAACTGAAAATATCTGCCCCATACCCTCCCCCACCTGTGACATTGCTAGACTTCCAGACATGGCTGTTGTGATTTTTGTGGCATGATGATGGTGATTGTGGTCTCCTAGTATAAAAATGTTGACCTGCTTATTTTATTAAACTTAGCATTATTTACAAAAAACAATAATAACAACTTCAATTACTAACAAAATGCTACTAATAATATTTCATTCACCCTCTCACATTGAATATGCCAAGTTGTTTCCATGGTTAAAGAATAAAATACTCCCTAGACCTGTGATGGCGAACCTATGGCACGCGTGTCAGAATTGCCAGGCAGCACCCTCTTTGAGGGAACATAAGTCGTCACCCCAGTTCTGCTCTGCTGTGCATGTGCGCGTGCCTCCCGCTGGCCATCTGTCTTTGGGTCTCTGATGTGCATGCGGGGGGTGCGTGCGGGGTGGCGCATGCACAGGGGCAGGGCGCATGCAGGCAGGCCGTGCGCACATGCATGGGCTGCATGCATGGGGGCCGCACACACATTGCATTTTGGGGTTTTCGTGCATGCTTTGGGCACTCGGTCTGAAAAAAATTAGCCCTAGATGTTTCCACAAAGAGATATATTTATGATATCACATAACCTTGGCATAGTATTTCCATACTAGTGTTGGAATTACATTTCAATTAAATATAAATAGGTAGTCCACGAAAGCTCTATAAGATGCATCTCTTTGGGGGGATGGAATTTAATATATATTCTCACAATGAAAGGAGAATATAATTAACCCCAAGTTGCAACTGCAGGGATATATTGGAAATACTATTTGGGCATAAATGGCTTATTACTAGAGATAGGTTGTACATACTTTGAAAACATCATTACGACATTTTACTCCTAACTGTTTTTGAGATATTTCATTGCTTGTTAAAAATTGAAGTCTCGTTTTTGCTAACACTTCATCATTCCAGCTTGCTTCTATTAATATACTGCAGTCAACATTGATACCCTGGATTTTCCTGAGATATTTCAGTCTTCCTGACCTCATACGTTTCAACAAAGCCTCAGCCTTGAAATTACCCCAAATCCAGAATATAATAATGCCTGCAAACAACTTCGTGTTTACTGTTGGTTTAAATGTACTCCTTGCAGTCAGAATGCTGGGCTGAGAGTAGCATTTGGTGGATTTCACACTGTCACACACATATACACACACCCTGAAAAAACCTCCAAGATACTTCATTAACTTCCCTTCTCCACCTCCAGTGCCCAAACGAAAGGTCAGAAGGGGTCATGGGTAGCCAATAAATGGTTTAGAACCCAATTATCCTTTCCCAGTTTCTTGTCTATCAGTGGGAGAAATGTATGCTTTAGATTAAAAGTGTGGGGCGGGGAGAGCAGGACAGAAGGACTGAGAAGGGACCCAGAAAGGTTTATGGCCCCACTGCCTATAAAACCTTCTCTTCCTTCTGTTCAGGAACCATAAAAACACTGGCACACACAATTGCTTCATGAAAGAATGTAAGCAGCAAAAATCATAATTGTCATCCAGAGAAAGGGAGACGAAGAAGAATGTCCAGGATTCCAGGGGATGAAACCTAAGAGTTGAGTGGATGAGCTCCAGCCAATCGGTGAGCCTGGGGCAAAAGGAGCTTTTCCACATGGCTAATTAAAATCAGATTGGATTATTCTTGTCAGTGTTTGCATGCTGACTTTTTATTTTTTTTTATTTTAGTCGAGATGGGGGTGGGGGGGAGAAGCAAGTTGTTAAGGAGAGAGAGAGAGAGAGATGGTTGCAGCAAGGAGGAGCAGCAAACGTTTAACACAGAAAAAAGACTCAGCGTGTCACCGATTTTATGGGCAGTAAAATTTCAAAGCAATCCAAATCTATTAATGCTAGAGAAAGAAATTTCTCAATGAGCTGTAGAATTGGCCAGGAGGGAAGTCCTTTTCCCTATTGCGATTCCTCACACTTGTGCCCCCCACACCTTTTCACCCCACACCCCTTCCTTCCGCTCGGCCTTCACACACTCCAGACCATACGCTGTCGCTCCTCCTTACGTGGCTGCTTGCTAAACTGAACCTTTGGAATAGTCAGTCCTTCCGAAGGGCATAACATTAGAAGAGAAGGCTAAGCTTATGATTATGAAATGGGTGCGATTCACACAATCCGGTAAGCATTCCTGGTATACATTTTCTGTCTTTCCAGTCTCATACTGTAGGTACACTTGGGGGGCAGATGCAAAGGGACTATAAGCCTGCAAAATACCATTGTTCAAATCCTATTCTGTTACAAGCGGTTTGTTGGTTTGTTTGCTTGCTTGTTAAATTTATTGACCGCCCATGTTACCACAAGGTAACAAATAGTTTTATTTCTAAAGTTCTATTCATCTTTTTCATAATGATGTATTGGGGCAGTGGAAGAATGGCCTTTGCTCATCCTTTTATCTTAAACTCCAGATTCTTGGATCCGCTAATGTTAAACTCCCATCCCATGGCTACCGTTTGCATGATCAGGATAGAGGTTTCTTCTCATCAAATGATCCCATGTACATTAAATAACTTATTTCTAAACCACTGTACATTTTGTTTGGGAGTCTTCTGGAGCTGCTTTACTGTGAGTGGTCATTTTTTTTCTCCTTCTACGGAGCCAGATTTTTTTATATTTTTTAGCCATGCCAAGTGCTGACTTGATTTCAAGTCCAGCAGTTCAGTGTGAATCACCCCCCCCCCTCCTGAGGACTTTTAATGGCTTTCACTTCTTTTGATTTCCTTAACTTCCTCAGCAGTATTCTGGAGGATGTTTGACATAACAGCCAAGTCCACTGTGGAAAACTGATCCGCTATTTTGGATTTATTTGATCAGTATTAGGTCTTCTCTCTTTCTCTCTCTCTCTCTGTCTCTCTGCTCTCAGGATTAATAAGTAACATTTTGGGAGAAACTGTAGGTTCAAAGGACTCGAAATTGAGGGTTCAATGAAATGGACATATCTTTTGGTTCGCAGCTTACTTCACCCTACTTTTACTGCTCTCCCTCTGATTAGAACTATTGCTTAATAGATCTGGCTTTGTTTTCTGTAGAGATTGAAGATCACAATAGGAAACCCAGAAGATAGAAGATTCACATTTTATTCGGGGGGGGGGAGGGAGATCTAACTGCTTAGAGGTCCTTCTGAGCCCCTGCTGTGTTTCTTGTCATGAAAAAGCTGTTACAAACGAAGCAGGAAAAGATTATCTCTCTCTAGAGTTGGGTAACTGAGGCATTTATTCAATTTACTAGTACTGAAAAACAAACTCAATTACTTTGAGCCCCAGTTAACAAGTGAGTGATAACTGAAGACTTTGAGTGACATCTAATTTGATGATGCTAACCAGTCCTGAGCATTTGCCTCAGTACACAGGTAGTTCATTGCAGAGTTTTTGCAGGGTGGCACTGTGCCTCTTATGCCATCTGTGCTGGAGGCTTTTGTGCCCATTTCAAGGGCAGTATTTACCTCCATCATGCAATAGAAGAATGTATTGAAAGAAATTGTTTTTCAACTAAGAATAAGAGATTTGACAAAGTATAAAACATCCAACCATCTAAGGGACTGGATTAGATTTATTTTCTTCGGGATAGACAATATTGCAGACAAGTTCTTCACCCAAAATAATCAAAAACCTGTTGTCATTAAGCTTGATTTTTTTAACAGGCAACTCTACTCCACATGCATTGAGATATTTTTTAAAATAAATGATGTGAAACTATTTTAAATAAATAAATAAATAAATAAAACATGAGGAGGAGGCAGGAATTCTTTTTTCCTCCCAAACTCATTATATCACAATAAGATGGGGTCTTGAAGTAGTGTGCAGTCATTTTCTCTCTTTGATAAGATAGGAATTAGATTCCTTAATATAGATGCCATTTCTATCCAGCCAGGCTGTTCCAGAAAATAAATTATATTCATTTATCATAGTAACAGTTAAAGAGGCTGCCATTCCAATGATATATATTCAAATCCTCATTCAGTTTTGAATTTTAAAACACCATTAAAATACTTAGATGGAGTCTCAACACAGAAGTAATCATTATGGAGATTGCAACGTTCAGTCATATTTTCAACTCAATCTACTTTCAGCATAGTCAATGCTTTAATTTCAAACAGTAAAAAAGACAATTCCCTCAATCAATAATGAAGAACCTACTACTCTAAATTTTGCTGAAAAAATACCTCAGGAATACCAGCCAACTAGGGCCCAGAGTGAAATATGCTTAAAGTTACAGTTCAGCAACATTAGAGGGTTGTGACATGTATTCCTCATACAAGATGAATATGGATAAAGAGTTTTTCAGATATTTCTTTATGTGTGACAGTACCCTTCATCTATCTAACCATTTCTGCTCGGAGTTTACCAATAGATTGATTTTTGCAAATGACCTAAACACCTGTCTCCTAGTGATTTCATTGATAATATATTAACCTGAATATCTGATTCATCAAATCATATTAACAACTCTCTAATTCCTATCAGTTTTTAAAACATAGTACTTCCAGTTTTCTAACCCTTATAATATTAAACTAATTTTTAAGGTGTATTTATTTGCTGTATCAAATGATACTTTAAAAATCTATTATTGCTCTAGAAATCAGAGATCAAGAGTATATTCATTAATATACTGGAACGCATTCAATGGACTTCATATTCTAACCGAATAACGGATCAAAACATCAGAGTTGGAAGGGACCTTGGAGGTCTTCTACTCCAAGAAGGTCTTCCTAGCTCAAGCAGGAAATGCCATCTCAGACAAGTGGTTGTCCAATCTCTTCTTAAAAACCTCCAGCGATGGAGCACCCACAAATTCTGAAGGCAAGCCATTCTACTGGTTGAATGTTCTCACTATCAGGAAAATCCTCCTTAGTTCTAGGTTGCTTCTCTCCTTGCTTAGTTTCCATCCATTGCTTCTTGTCCTGCCTTCAGGTGCTTTTGGAGAATAGGTTGACATCCACTCCCTTCTTTGTGGCAGCCCCTTAAAATACATCTCATCTCATTGCAATTACAGAATGACTTCAACGCCCCTTATTCTCAGCCTAACTACCTTTGAGATTTAAGTTATATCCTGCTGTAAAGGATAACGAGAGAGACAGTACTATGTAGTGGTTAAGGCTAGAAACTGGGAGACCATGTTTTAATCCCACCATAGGCCCAAAGGTCAACCATTTGCACCATAGGCCCAAAGCCAACTGGTTGCCCTTTGAGCCAATCCCTCTCTCTCAGCCCTAGGAAGCAGGCAAAGGCAAACCACTTCCAAAAAACCTTGCCAAGAGAACAGCAGGGATTAGTCCAGGCACTTGCCTGGAGTCAACACTGACTTGAAGCCCCCCCCCCGCCCCCCAAAAGAAGTTGATGGAGGGTTAGGAAGCTTCTATCCTTCAGGTGCTGCTGAATTATAATTGTTAGGATCCCGCAAAATTAGACTTTCTGGCTACGGCATCATCATTTCAAAAATCACAACTTCCTATCCTCAGGGCTTTTTTTCTCAGAGAAAAGGTGC
>JANHFT010009108.1:21756-33151 GCA_032467955.1 Pseudoxenodon macrops
AGCGGGGAGGGGAGGGGGCGCCCAGATGGGGAGGGAGGGGGGAGGGAGGAAGCGTGCGGAGGAGGCATCTGACAGCCCCTTAAAGAAACAAAGTCCCCTTTTTCCTTTCCCCCCCCTCGCGCACTACCTTCCCGCGGCAGGAGGAGCGGGGCGGCTTTCGGCCCCGGGCCTCGAGGGGAAGGAGGCGCTCCTAACAATACGCGGGGAGGGACGGATCTCGGGCACTCGGGCGAAGCGAGGGACGGTTGGGGGGTGGGTGGGACGACGACGGGGAGAGCGAGGGAGAAGCGTCCGCTGCTATCCTCGACCTCGTCCCGCTTCGGGTGCCGGCCCACCTGGCGCTCCCTCCCCCCCCCCGAGCCCCTCAGGGCTTCTGCACTTCTGAGGTGGCGAGCGCCGCTTTGCCTCAGCGCAGAGTTTGCCTCAGCGTCCCTCCCCTCCTCTCTCTCTCTCTCTCTCTCTCTGGGCCATTTGACAGTTTCTAAGTGCCCGTGCCGTCTGACTCCCCGATCGATTGGACCGTTTCTAGCTCTCTCTCCTTTTCTCCTCGGGTCCTGGTGGCTTTGACAGTCCTGAAGGGATCCTCCCCGCTCCCGCCTGGCAAGACGCGCGCGCCACGGCCAAGGCAGCGCGGAGCTGAGGGGAAAGAGAGAGAGAGGGAGAGAGGGAGCCCTCGCCCGCCTTTCGCCCGAAGCTGGCCTGGCGGGCGGGCTGCTGTCACTCTCCGCTGCCCTCGGGCGACAGGCGCTGCGGCTGCCCCGGGCTGCGTGCGCGGTCTCCCGCGGCCGCCCCTCTCCCCTGCCCAGCACCCGAGCGGCTGGGAAGGTGCCCGGCCACGTGCGGCCGTGTTGTTTCTGCCGTCGGAGAGCGGTGGGGCGGCCGGTAGAGAGTCCAGCCGGAGGAGGCGCGCAGGGCCAAGCGCAGCAACCTCCCGCCTCTGCGCCCGCCGGACTCCTGAGGGGAACATCATGAGCGAGCTTGCTCTCGCCCTCTCTCCGCCGTCCTCGGAGCGGAAGGGGACGAGGGAGCGGGCCGGGTGAGGCGCCAATGGAGCCGCCGGCCGATGGGGCCGAGCAGGGGCGGCCGGAGCCAGAAGAAAGGCGGCTCTGGGTCTGCGGTGCTCCGTCCGAGGCAGGAGCGCCGCTTCACCTGCCAGCAGAGCCCCGCTTTCCCTTAACGCTGAAGTTCAGTCGAGTGCAGGAAGCCCCGTCAAACGTGACTTCCTCCTGCCTTGCCCAAAAGGGGCCCCTCTGCTTTGGTGGGCCCTGTAAAAAACACCTCAAAATATTTCGGGAGAACTATCTTGATTTGTAATTTCTGGGTTCCAAAGTATTAGAAGTGTAAATGAGTGTGCTCTTTTCCCCCTGTAGGTAAAAAAAAAAAGGAAGCAGCATAGAACATCTTAGTTTCCTGGAATAGCCAACCTAAGCTTGGGAGGAGATACCACCACCACCCGCCTCCCAAATCCTTTGGACTAGAACCCTTTGAAGTCCCAGCTGCCGTGGACAGTGACCTGACAGTACATAGGTGATCTATCACTCTAAAGGGCACCAGGATTGCTATAAACCTGGGCAAAGGAGCATTGTAAGAAAAATGCACATTTCAAATAGTATTTGTCTTCAGCCATTCGGTGTATGGATATTATAAGATTATTTGACTTAACCTACACGTTCCTCATTGCTTATTTAATTTAAAGGATCTAAACAGATTTCTCTTTAGAAAGGGGGATTGTACAGAAGAATAACTACTTGTGCTGCTGCCTAAAAGTTCAGATCAGTCCGTGGCCTGGAGTCTCCAGGTGGGGCTAGGAGGGGAGAAAAAAATCCATGAAACGTTGGCACACTGCTCCCTCTTGCTGCCATCCCCAACCTTAGCCTGGCATTTCCATCCATTGGGTCCTTCACTTCTTAACATTCCTGAGCAGCAAAAGCACATACAGTAAAAGGTCATCCTGAGAAAAGAATGTCCCATTTATCACCTAGAGTTGCTTAGTAAGAAGCCTGGCCCTTTCTCCACACAATGAGTAGGGATGGGGGGGGGAGGTAAGGGTAGACACCCTCATGAAGAAAATATGTACAGTCATGTACCCAGTAAGGTAGCCAGATGAAAAGAACATCTTTCTCCTGTTAATCATCATCATCTTCAGGTCAGAGGATCCATGAATACAAGCATGTGAGGCTGGTTTTACTTCTTCATGCCTAGTCTTGGCTAAGCCTATCAACTGAGTGGGCTTTATCATCAAGCATAAGGCTCAATATTTCTTTTTTACATATAAAACTTTATAAGACATGTAAAGACAACAAATACAGGTAAGACACACAGAATATACACTCTGTAAAATAATGTTCCAGTCCATCAGTGAAGTCTTTCTGGAAAGAAATTTAGAAATGTTCTACTGCTGGTTTCTGCATATGAAAACAGTATTATTAAAGTGATTCCTTTAAACAAGTCCTGTTGCTCTCATTGGTACTATTTACTGATGGACATTATTAATGTGTGTTAGATTGCTCAGGCATAAGGTCAACTTTGAGAGTTTCATGCTAATTTCAATTTGTCATTGTTGGCTTTTAAGCTTCTGTCATGACCTCTTAGACTGACTAATTCTAATCACTACCTGCAAAAACCATATCTTTCAAAGATCCTGAAGAACCAGGGAACTACCAGCAGGACTGAAAAACAGCTGATGTGCTTCTAATCTTCAAAAAAAGGAAAAAATAATGGACCCAGGAAATTATAGACCAATGTCTGGCATCAATACCTGGGAAGATCCTGGAAAAGATTATCAAGCAACAAATCTGCAAACACCTAGAAGCAAGCGAAGTTATAATCAGAAGCCAACATGGGTTTGTCAAAAATAGAGCATGCCAAACAAATCTTATTTCATTCTTTCACAAAGTGACTAAATTAGTGGACTAGCAAAATACTGTGGACATTGTATACTTGGACTGGCATTTGAAAAGTAGATCACAGCCTACTTCTTAGTAATATAGAAAAATGTACAATAGATAGCATCAAGACCAGATGGTTTCAAAACTGGCTGATGACCACACTCAATGTATAGCCCTCAATGGAACTACGTCTACACAGAGGGAAGCATGCAGTTGATATCCCAGTACTCTAATATCTTCATAAATTATTTAAATAAGGGGATAGAAGGGAAACTCATCAAATTTGCACAGGACACCAAGCTGTGGGGAATATCCAACACTTTAGAACATGAGTGTCAAATTCGATCATGTCACGGGCCAAATCGTGATGTATCGTGATGTTTTTTGCCTTTGCAGAGCCGGGATGGGCGTGGCCTGCATGTAATGTACCCAGCCTGCAGGCTGCCAGTTTGACAGGCCTGCTTTAGAAGATAGGCTCAAGATCTAGAAGGATCTACACAAACTTTAATACTGGGCCCTATCCAATAAAATGCAATGTTACTGGTGAGAAAATTAAAGTTTTACCCTTAGGCAAGAAACACCAAACTCCCAGGTATAGAATAGATGATACCTGGCTCAACAGCAGTAACTGTGAGAAGGAGCTAGAATCCTAATGGCCGATCAGCAGTGTGCTACAGCTACCAAAAAAGCCAAGGCAGTCCCAGGCTGCATCGACTGAGGGATAGCATTAAGACCACATGAAGTATTAGTACTGCTTTATCCTGCACTGGTAAAAGCACACTTGGAATACTGCATTCAATTTTGGTTGCCTAAATACAAAAAAGATGTTGAGATCCTAGAAAGAGCGCAGAGATGATTAGGGGACTGTAGGCAAAAACATATGATGAACAGCTGCAGGAATTGGATATGTTTACTCTAGCAAAGAGAAGGACTAGGGTGACATGATGGCAGGCTTCCAATATTTGAGGGCTGCCACAAAGAAAAGGGGGTCGACTTATTTTCCCAAAGCACCTGAGGGCAGGGCAGGAAGTAACAGTTGGAAACTTGCCAAAGAGTGATCCAATCTAGAACTAAAGAGAAATTTCCTGACCTTGAGAACAATTAATCAGTAGAACAGGTTGCCTCCAGAAGTTGTGGCTGCTCCATCAATGGAGGTTTTTAAGAAGAGATTGGAAAGTCATTTGTACAGAACAGTTCAGGGTCTCCTGTTGGAGTAGGGGACCAGACTAGAACATCTTCAAGATCCCTTCCAACTCTTATTATTCTGTTAATACTGTTAAAATATATTCTCTTTTTATAAGCTGCTTTGGATACTTAGTATTACAGAATGAGATAAATCTACGACACAAACTACATGAAAGTGCACAGCTCATCTAAATCCAACAAATTGACTAGATGCATTTGGTGATATAAATGCATTGAGGACCATTAATAGGTGTGACTCACTGCCCACAAGCGTAGTTGGATTGTAGATCATAGTGAGTAGCTATGTCAACCATAATGGAATTGCATTGTAGTTTGTTTAACAATCTATGTGTACCTACAAATGCTGGTTGCAAATCATAGTTAATAGTTCTGAACAATGTATAAATACAATCAAGTGGCTTAACAACAAAACATAGTTTAAAGCAATGCAGCTGTTGTCAGTTATGGTTCTTAGCAACTGCCTGGGCTAGTGCCTGCTAGTTTTCTTTACCACATTTTAGGGTGTTTTGCCATTTCCCTTCTTCCTAGGGCTGAGAGTATGATTGGCCCAAGGTCATCACCCAACTGGTCTAAGTGGGACTCCTGGTTTAGTGCCTTTGTCCACTACAACAAACTCTATCTCAAACCAGTGTATGGAATCTGTCAATAAATGTTGGAATAAACTTTAAGAATGGGGTCTTATGTGCCACATGATCTGCTTTTACATTGGTTTTCATCCAGTCAAAAAGGAGTGAAGAGCTAGTTCCCAGAGTATGACCATCATTTTATAACTGCTGTGAGATGAGGAAAATTTGACCTGTGACCGCTGATATGAACTTTTTCAGGTTAGATAAACCACTTAAATTGCCTTAGGATCCATGCACATGTTATGCTAAGAGATTCTACATGAGCAGATGACAGGTTTGCCTATATGAACCCTGGAATTCCAGCAACCTGGAATTAAGGAGAAACTTCCTAACAGTGAGGACAATTAAACAGTGGAACAGCTTTCTTCCAGAAGTTATGGGCGCTCCATCACTGGAGGTTTTTAAGAAGAGATTGGAAAGTTACTTGTCTGAGATAGTATAGGTTCTTCTGCTTGAACAGGGGCTGGACTAGAAGACCTCCAAGGTTCCTTCCAGCTCTATTATATTGTAACCCAAAATAACAGAACAATTTTGCTCTGCAGTAATGATCTGAAACATAGAAATCTTGTACACTTGGAAGTGTCTACCTAAGCATTCAAATAGATCTTTGCCAAATAGGTCACATCAACCATCAAGAGGCTCTACATGTTTATTTGTTATCAGGCAGGTCAGAAATAGGTAGCTGGATGATGTTCTGTAGGGTTCAAACCCTCTATTTGGAATTGAACCCTTGGGCCAGTGTACTCTAGATTGCTCTAGAATAATTTTTGGAGCTAATCCAGATTTTGGTGATGAGCAGTGTTGCAAGAAGGAATATATAGATTCTATCGAACAGTATATGAAATTCACCTTCCTTAAGCTTTCAGAGCAGAGAAATAGATAGGTTATATTTTGCATTATCCCGTATATGAAGTTTTGCCTGACCTCCATACACCACTCTTGGAGGAAAATAACCGTATCTATTTTTACACAATATATATATACCGTATATATCCTGTGGTATTTTCAGTTACATTGGCCACCAGGAGGCACCACATTACTGGTTTCATCCATATTAGGAATTGTCAGATGCAGGGGAGCCAGATGTTATTTGGGTTCAAATAGGGGTTATCTCTCTGCAGTGATTTGCTTGCTTGAATCATTTTCTGCTATCCGCAATATGGCTTCCCTTTCTCTAAGACAGCTCTTTGTTGTCTTTGGCCCATCATGAGATTCTGTTTTAAAATTAGACAAATGGCCTTTCCTTCTCATGCTAATTAGATTAGTTTTCTCCATCCCCCAGGTACTCCTTCCTAAGGGGCTGCCATACAATCTTCAGAGTGGGGCAGGGATGTAAGCTGCTGAGGTTATAAGATGGATAGGTAGGAACCTAGCTACGCAGAGGGGCAGCGTAGCTTGTTTGCTGTTTTGCCTTGTTAAATCAAAAGCTGGTTTCCATTGCGTATTATTATATACACACTGATTTTTAAACCGTATTAAAACAGGAACTCCAAGTTCAATTCCAGCTGTGATATTCTTGTTCTCTCTTTCCCATGTATTCTTTTATACCTATTTGGCTTGCCCTGTTAAATGGCTAATAGTCTCCTGATCAAAAGATGCAAGAATTTAAAAAAAACAAAGTTAAAATGATTGGATTCCCTACAAAAATCTTTGATGGCAAAAACTTAGCTTCCTGGATCCGAAACCTCCACGTTTGGAAGAAGATGAAACATGAGGGGAAAACTATATCCCTCCTGTCCAATTATAGGAGGATGTTGGGTTTATAGGCGTCTTTGGCCTAATCAAATCATGCTGTCCTTCTATAAAGATTCAGCTATTAAGAATACCAGTCAGCTGAGTGAAACAGTGTCCTGCCTTAGTCATGAAAGCCAGCTTGGTGACTTTGGACCAATCGCTCTCTCTCAGGCCAATCCACAGGGGTGTTGTGGGGAAAAGAGGAAGAGGAATTGTGTTAAATATGCTTGCTGCCTTGAGTTATTTTTTAAAAGTAACAAAAGTGGAATATAAACAAACAAACAAACAAATAAATAAAGCCATTTAAAAGTAGCTAACCTCTGTTGATTTAAATTTTTTACTGCCTCTTGATTTTTTTAATGGTCCATACTTTAGTTAAAGGCACAGAAAACATATCAGCAAAAGAAAAAAGCGAATTGTTATCACTTACTTTCCTTGTGTGATTTTTTTTCCCCCTGTGCCATATCAGCATTCCCTTCCCAACCAAATGCTCTCCAAATGGTTTGATCTTCTGTGGGTTCTGAGGAAATGGGGAGGGAGGGCCCTTTGCGATTTCAGCTCCACAATTGTGCTCTTGACCCCTGGCCCTCCTAGTTGGTTAAAACAACCAGGGAGGGAGGGGAACCATCCAGCAAAAGTCAACATCGTTTTTACAGGACTGGGAGATGTCAGCAGCCTTATAAAGGATATCAGCCTGCTCTTTCCTCAAGAGGCCCATCCTGGCTCCACTATTCCTGGGCAGCTCTCCTCTTATATCTAACCTCACCCTTGTAGGGAAGGAAGTGGGAAGGCAGCAGTGACAAAGGGCCCTGGCAGAAACTGGTCACTGGGCCTATGGCAGCCAGGTTTCAAGCCTGAACATGGGACTAGAATCGCATGCGTGACCTTTGATGAGGCCTCTATGGAATGAGCGCAAACATTCCTCTCCTGCTGGATCTCTCAGCAGCCTTGGATATCTCTGCTGCCAGTTTTCAAGTGCAATCCCAAGGGCTGCTTCTTGAATAGCTAGCTTTTAAATCCCTCTAAGGCTCAACCTCCTGGTCAGATTCTGCCTATCCTCTCTGAATGAACAGAGAACGTCTATTGAAGGTTTCCATCAATCAAGATGCAAGTGGAGCTGAAAATAGGCATGGGCTTACCAGCTCACTTCTCCCAGAGCTATATGACACACACACCCACAAACAAAAGCCCACATTCTCACAACCTTCTAGAAACTTTGTGAAAAGTTAGCTAGTCTCGAAGGCTTTGTCATTTGACTGTTTCACAATTGTTGATACGAGGCATCTTTTGCTTTTTATGATATTTATTAAGATTGCACAGGCTATGACACTATTGCTCCTGAACACCACCTAGAGTTTTTGAGATTGAGATTTATATATTTCATTAAATAAATCCATAAATAACACTCCCTTGATAAACAGAGCCATTGACATTGCAGTTTTAGAAATAGCTTCATCTCACAGGAGAACAGCGTATATATGTTTGGCTTAAGTTCAGAGGGGTGAAGGGAGAGGGAGAGAGAGAGATCAGCAAATTTTTCTGAAATATGATTTATAAACTGATCCATAATTACACATCACATTCAGCTAATTGCTTACTTTCACACACAAAGACTGGTTTTCATCTCACTCTCACTCCCCTTCATGTTTATAGATGCCTAGAGACAGAAACTTACATTTTGCTTACTACTGACATATATGAAATTTATATATCAAAGAAGAATCAACAAAAGCAGATCAAATCAATGTGTTCAGTCATAAAAACGCAGCCTATAAAGGCAGAACGATTTTATAACAGATTGTGGCAAAGGAAACGAGAGGGATAAAATGGTTTTATAGATGCAATTTTATGGGAAATCCTCATACTGTGTAGATTTTTGTCTATACACTTGCCTCCTTAATGTCTCCCTTCCAGGAACTATGTAAGGAAGTTGTTAGCACCAGTTAGATTTTATTTCATTGCGAAGAAGACAGACTGCTATGGCAGCACAAACGAAAGCCACCAGGTGAACTTGTGAAATCAAGCTAATCCCAATTTGGGCATTTTGGTAGATGATCATCGCAAACAGATGAAACGTTTAGTAGTAGTACCAGTAATAGATTGTGGCTGCCTGAACTGGAAGTCCAATCCCAAATTTAGGAAATTGTACGAAAATAGTATAAAGCAGGAGGGAATTCCTGGTCTGACATAATCCTGTCAGGCCCTAAAATTTAGCAACCCGCTTTTGAAACTCCTGAGCCCTCAGCCTGAGTGCCAAAATGGCTGTTTACAGCACTAATTCATCTCTCTCTTCAGTCCAGAAACTCTGTTCTGTGGCTGTTATTCTTGACTCCCTGCTGTAGAGAAAAATTTTGTGAGCTTTAACAAAGAGACGGTGTGGGTGATAGGAAAGCTTCCCCTCGTCCATCTCCAGAGCTGCTCTATGACAGGAGTCAGACAGCTTTTTGGGATCGAGAGCCTGCAAACATCCTTCTCCAAACTGGATTGGATCATAAAATAAAAACTTTTTTTTAAAAAATTCACGCTCAGAATTGTTTGAAAACCAGGAAGTATTTAATGATGTTTGTCTTCTGTCCTATTAAAAATTCTGCTTGGTAGGAGGAACTGTTGGGAGGGTTTGCATTCAGGGGGTTGTGTGAGGTTGTGTATTGGCCTGGGGCTGTGAGCTTTTTGTATGCCCTAGTCAAGATGGCCACAGGATCAGGGAAAGTACTGCCGGTTTTTTCCCCATATACTATTAGTTTAGGAAAGGAGTATATTGGGAAGGAGCGGATACTTTTTAAGAGCTGATAGGTTGGTGCTGGAAGGAAGAGCAGAAAGTGGTGTAAAATTGCTGACTTTGACATGAAAGTAATTAATCCGATGGTTCCAAGCTAATGAGGAGAGATTTTATATCGCCAGGCGCTTCTGAATATTAATAACAATGTAGTGTCCATCCCAGTCTTATAATTTTGTGCTTTTGTTCGCTTATATATTTTGCAGGGTAGGTTACTGAATCCACATTCTCTACAGATCTCGGCAATAAGAGCTATTAAGAGTAATATAATAAAAATGGTACTAAAGATAATTAAGAACAGAAAAGCCAGCAAAACATTTAAGTTCTAAAGCACAGCGGGGAAAAAATACATGTAGTCCTTGACTTACGACTGGTCCAAGTTACGATGGACCCTGAAAAAGCTATTTATGACTTGGATTTGAAGTTCTGACAGCTGCCCCTCCCACCACAATCATGTGACCACATTTGGCCACTCAGCAGTCAGCCTGTATTTACTAATGCAGTCACATGATCACAATTTACAATGTTTTTGCCAGAAACCGGTGTTTATTTCTTAATTTCCTGCAAAAAAATAACCTATAGGGAACAATAGGTTCGCTTAATAACTCAGTGTTTGCTTAACCTCAGCATTCACTTTACAACTGTGGTGTTTGTTTAATGACCACTGCAAAAAAGGTTGTCATACCAGGGACAGTCATGTGGGCGACCTGCCTAACAATCATCACTGTGGGCTCCATTATAGTCGTAAGTCAAGGACTTCCTGTGTAATCTTTTTCCCCTTCCTGAAAAGGAAGCCATTACAAAAGTTGGACCTGATTCCTTGCTCCTGTCTTTCTAACGTTCACACGAAAGTTACACTAGTAAAGTCACACCACTCTACATATATGCAGGTAGTCCTTGACTTATGACCACAATTGAAGCCCAAAATATATGTGGCTAAGTGATGTATTTGTTAAGTGAGTTTTGTCCTATTTTACGAACTTTCTCACCACCGTTGTTAAGTGAATCATTGCAGTTTGTTCATTTAGTATAACACGGTGGTTGAGTGAATCTGATTTCACCTTTGACTTTGCTTATCGGAAGGTCGCAAAAAGGGACCACATGACCCTGGGACGCTGCAATGGTCATAAGAATGAACCAGCTGCAATGCATCTGGATTTTGATCACATGACCAAGCAGATGTTGCAATGGTCGTAATTGTGAAAAAGGGTAGGAGTCTAGCTTGGGGGGTGGATAGATAAATGGGTAATACTCACCCCACCCATTTTTTCTCTTTTTCTTAAATTCCTTTAAGCAGAGGCATGAAGTAGCTTGCATACACAAAAGTTGTTTTTAGTTTTAGTTTTGTTTGGGACTTGATTAGGACAGTTAACTTAGTGGCAGAAAGCAGAATGTATGCTTTTGAGGAGAAAATCACAGAATGACAAAATAACAGTTGAAAGGGACCTTGGAGGTCTTCTAGTCCAACCCCCTGCCCAAGCAGGAGACTCTATACCATTTTGGACAGACGGTGTCCAATCTTTCCTTAAAAACCTCCACTGATTCAGCACCCGAAACTTCTGGAGGCAAGCTGTCCCACTGATTAATTGTTCTAATTATCAGGAAATTTCTCTCCGCCTTTGATACTGTGTTCCAGGAGCCTGGGAGAAGAATCGTCACTCAGGTTGCTCCACACACCAGATGAAAACAACTGAGGCAGAGATGAAGTCAGCAAGACCTCACTCCTAGTATCAGCCCAAATGACTCTAATGGTAGGTTTTATGCGAACTGATGGAGGCTAATGAAAATGTCCCTGCTATCATAACTGTCAGAGATCGTTTTCTAGAATGAATTATACTAAATGAGCTACTACGACAAACATTCGCCTTTACTAAAGTGGGCCGTGGCATCAAGGAGAAGAAGAAGGCAAGAAGAAGGAAGAACTGTGAACTTTCATAATTTTGGCTAAAGTAAGGTGAAGTGGAGAAATTGAGCTTCCCATCGCCAGTATGAAAATGTTGTACTCTGACGCCAGTTAAAAAATGGTAAAGGTTCCCCCACACATGAATGCTAGTTGTTTCCGGCTCTAGGCTACCCTAGATCCAGGGATGAAATCTAAACATTTTCCCTACCGGTTCTGTGGGTGTGGCTTATTTTGTGGGCGTGGCTTGGAGGTCAGGTGACCG
>JANHFT010009108.1:56985-72127 GCA_032467955.1 Pseudoxenodon macrops
GGGACCCCCCCACACCCTGTTTTCGGCCTGGATGGCCTCCTGCAGCACGCGCCCCCCCACGCCCCATTTTGCCTGCCAGAGGCACCGCGGGCTGGTCCTTTGCTATTTCCAGGCTAGCCCCACAGGCCAGTTTTAAGCACCCCACAGGCCGGATCTGGCCTGCGAGCCTTGAGTTTGACACTCCTGCCTTAGGACATGGGATCCTGGATTCCCAGCCACTTTTGCTGCCGGTAGCCCTCAACTTAAGATCACAATTGAGTCCAAAATTTCCATTGCTAAGTGAGACAGTTGTCAAAGAGAGTTTTGCCCCCTACTTTACAACCTTTCTTGCCATAGTTATTAAGTGAATCATTGCAGTTAGTTGTAAAGTTAGTAAGGTGGTTGTTAAGTGAATCTGGCTTCCCCATCAACTTTGCTTGTCAAAAGGTCACAAAAGGGGATCAAAACACCTCAGGAAACTGCATCCATCATAAATATGAGTCAGCCATATTTATATTCAAATGTTATATTCATACGCCAAGCATCTGGATTTTGATCACGTGACCACAGGGATAATGCAATGGTCGTAAGTGTGGAAAACTGTCAGAGGCCACTTTTTAAATCACCCTTTTAACTTTGAACGGTCACTAAATGAACTGTTGTAAACCGAGGACTAACTATGAGCTGCAGTGCTTGGGAATTCCAGAAACACAAGCATGGAGGACGGCTGCATTTGGGCAACACTCTGAAGAAAGAAAGCTAGATCATTTGTCATCAATGTTTGCTGGAGAATTGACATTTTAGCTAAACCTCATCATAAAAGTTTTGGTGTCATTTTAGTTGTTTGTTTAAAATGTTTTTATAAATGTCATCCAACCAATTCTAGGCAGCTTCCAGTTCTGGACATTTTTGATATTTCTGAGTTTGTTATGTTTCAGTGTTATCCTCTCCTTTTAAAAAAAACCAGCTGCCAGTCCCAAGTGGAGCTGTATTAGGGATGTAAAGAAGCCATACTCTTTATCTCCCTCTGCCCCAGATATCCTTCATTTGTAGGGCTGTTGTCCAATACCCTGACCGGGGATAAGGAGAGTAAAGTGGAAAAGAAACACGACATGCAGCTGCCTTGGGGGTAATGTCAGGGATGGGAAGAACCAGCATTAAGAATAATACCAAGTGCCTCATGCCAAGGCAATTCCTTATGGCTTCATCATATCCATTTCACCTTTTTGACATTTTGTCAGCTAAATGCAGTTCATATCAAAACCCCTAGAGTGGAAATTCCAAATGCACCCAGCATCTTTTGTTTCCAGGGCTTAGGGGCATCTTAAAAGGTAAGCCTCAGCTTCACATTCAGGTTTTCTTGGAAGTTTTGACTTAAACAAACTCAAGAAATTTTGGGACTAGGTTCACACACCAAGCTAAGTTAATACAGGGAGTCCTTGACTTACGGCCGTAATTAAGCCCCAAGTTTATGTTGCTAAGCAAGACAGTTGTTAAGTGAGTTTTGCTCCATCTTACAACCTCTCTTGCCACAGTTAAGTGAATCACTGCAGCGAAGTTAGTAACAGTTTTGTTAAGTGAATCTTGCTTCCTCATTGATTTTGTTTGTCCATAACCCTGGGATACTGCAACCATCATAGATACAAACCAGTTTCCAAGCATCAGAATTTTGATGAAGAGATGCTGCAGTGGTCATAAGTGTGAAAAATGGTCATAAATTACTTTTCTTCACTGCCGTTGTAGCTTTGAACAGCCTCTAAATAAATGATTGTAAGCTGAGGACTGCATTACAAATCAAATTTACAACGGGGTGTAGTGTAACATAATATGTCAGCCAGGTCTTGGTCCTACTTGTACGACTTTGGGAAGAGGAGTTAGGTGGATTTGAGCCCTCTGGGATTTTCTTCCCGCCCTAACAAAATTCTCTCTCTAGGCTGCCTTCTCCATTTGGATGGCTGTGGCAAGCTGAGCTGTTTCCTGGCTCCTGAGCATGGATCCCACCTTGCTGCTACCAGTTGCTGTTACTCTTGATCCCCGGGGTTTTAATCAAGGGGCAGCAGAGCCCACGGAGACCGTCTTGGACCCTTGCAGTCTCCTTTCAGAAAGGCACTATGAAGTGGTGCCCTGCGTGGTTTGTGCTCTCTGCTGCATTTTTGGAGTGGCTTACTGCTGTTTTGGTGAGTAGAAGGGAAGGGAGGCACTTATGTTGCAAGCTCCTTTGCCCCCAGCTCCCCTTTCTTAGCAGCTCCCCCTTGGGTAATAAGGATGGCATGATTCGAACATATACCTTTCTATAGAGCAGGAAGGCAGGAGGTTTGCATGGCGCTTCCAAAAGGCAAGGTGTACATTTTCCTGGTGACTGAAACTTTTCTTTTACACATAGAAGCTGCAGCCGGATGTGTTAATGCTTGTCTGCGTCGTGCAGCTCCAGGTCAAAAACAATTCTGGAATTACAGTTTTGGGAGCATTATTTGCATATTCTTGAGATGCACACATTATTACAAGTAATTGGCAAAATATTTTAACTAGCTTTTCAGGTAGATCTCCCACAGCTTGAAAGATGACAAAGCAAAAGATAATACAGTGTTCATGTATTATCTTTCCGATCACTGAAATTATTCCTACCTGTGAATCTATGTTAGCAGAGTTGCTGCCTGATACCTGTTAGGACAACACCTTCCAGAATCCCCAGCAAGCATCACTAACAGCTGGGGAAGGAGTCTAAGGTTGTGCTTTCTCCATGGTTTCAAGCCTTGCTCTCACAAGGAAGGGAAGCTTTAGGCTATGTCTTTAGGCTGAATGGCCAACATTTAGTGAAATGGAGACTCTCTTGCAGTTTCTGAAAAGTTTTTGTTGAATTTTGTTGAGAAGTAACAGTGTGGGGTTGTTGGTGCTCTCTGAGCTTGGTTGTTTTCTTGCAGTCGTTTTGTAGCCTAGCTAAGTAACATCATCAGTGCTAGGACAAACCCCATTTACTTCTAGCACTGATGATGTTACCTAGTTTGGTCATGAAACATTTGCAAGGGGAAAAAATCAAGCTCTGGGAGCATCAAGGGCCCCACAGTTCAACTACAAATATTCTCTTTTGTTGGAGTGGAAGACCTGCTATGTTGTTTTTCAGTGTGCCCCATATTAACCTTGAAAGGAAGGGTGCCCCGTCTCGCCAAGAAAAACCAGAAGAAAAGGGTGAACAACTAATTCTTTACCTCTCAGAAAATGGTCATAAGAAGTTGCAGCTAGATACAAGTACATGGGAATGGGTGCAGATTAGTTAATATAGCAAACTGAAGTGAAGCAAGAAAGACACAGAATGGACTGGGGTAGAAGAGGTAGTCTTTATTCGTATTCCCCCCCCCCCATCAATTTTTTATTAAATTTTATAATCAACAAATGAAAATAAAGATAGTAGGGAAATCGAGAAGGGAAAAAGAGAATGGGCTAAGGGGAAAAAGAAGAACAAAGAACATCTAACTTTTTTTCGGTGCAATAGAATAAAAATAATAGGCTTCAGCTGCAACTTTTTACTTTTACATACCTCGTTTACTAGTCGTTTCTATAACAACAGATTTACCTGATCCGCAAATCCCAAAAATAATTTTATTTTTTTTCTGTCCCAAGCACCAAGTTGTGAAAGAGTTTCCAAGAACAGTAGAAACAAAACTAGATGTTTTCTTTGATTAAAGCAGTAAATTTGACCACCTCAGCAAGCTCCATCAGTTTTTCCACCCTTCCTTCCACTGTGAGGATGGGAGGTAATCCTCATCTTGAAGATGAACAAAACCATTAAAAAAAAATCCGTTCTGTGTGCTAATAGTTCATTTGGAGTGCATAGTGAGAACAAAAGATTGTCTTTTATTCTTATTCTCTTGACCTCTAACCCAGAAAAGAATCACTAAAAAGGCTGTTGTTTTAAAGTCATCCATTACATTTTCCCCTTTTCAACCCATGCTTCCCCTGAGCTAAAATAACCCAAGCCCCAGTGAGCACAGTGTCCTTCGTATCTTTCAAATAACATCAAGTTCAAAAAATTGTTTTGTAGTAATAATGATAGCGGCAACTCCACATTGCAAATTGCATGAAACCTTTGTTCTAAATAATTATGACAAAAAGGCCTTTTAAAAAAAAAGAAGAAGCTGATTTTTCTGGCCATTTTTCTTACTATTGAGAATTAACTGAACCATTGTGAGTGTTTGGACATAATGTTTCTTCAGTTGCCCTCTTAACCTGCCCTCCTGTTCATAAAATGTGCGTTCACTTGCCTTGGTAGTCTTATTCCCTTCTTTCCTGTCAACAGGGTATCGGTGTTTCAAGGCCATCATGTTTCTCTCCGGTCTTCTCTTCGGCTCCGCTGTGATCTTTCTGCTTTGCTATAAAGAGCGTATCTTGGACACCCAGCTCAGCTTGGAGGTCAGCGCTGGCATTGCCCTGGGCATCGGAGTCCTGTGCGGCTTGGTTACTATGCTGGTGCACTCCGTGGGGTTGTTTCTGACAGGGCTTCTGCTTGGCTTGCTGGTGGCCACTGCTGGGCTGATAGCCACCGAGCCTTTCTACAAACTGCCCAACGGGTGGGTCCCTGCGGGGTCCCTGCTGGGTTTGTCCCTCTTAGGTGCTGTCTTGGCACTGCGCTGGCAGAAGGTCCTCACGGTAATCTCCACAGCCGTGTTTGGGGCTGCTGTCCTGACTCTCTGCTTGGACTTTGCGGTGGAGAACCTGGCTTTGGGCCACCATGTCTATGACCGCCTGCGTCTGGCCCCTTCCTCCCTGATCTGCTGGTGCGGCTGGGCAGTGCTGGCTACCTGGCCTGCCCTTGCCTTGATGGGCATCCTGCTGCAGTGGAAAGTGACCGCGGAAGGCTTCTCCCACACAGACGGTGAGTGGAAATCTTGGACCTGACTGAAGGAGTAGGCCTAGCTGAATATGGACCTCCTAGGCCACCTTTTTTTTCCTCGGGTGCCGAGAAAGCATGTGCGTGTGCCCACACCCATAATACAATGCCGTCCTCGCGCGCCCTGTCCTCTGCCCATGTGCACATGACAACCCCCCCATGCTTCCCTGTTCCCCTGCGTATGTGCATGCGACCCTCCTGCGCATGTGTGTGCAACTCCCCTGCGCCCCATTTTGCGCCTACCAGGCCTCCCTGAACCCTCCTGAAACCAAGAACTGGGTGCAGGGGGCCTGGTCCCGTTCATGCACATGCTTCTCCCTCAAGCACGGCAAAGACGCGAAAAGCGGGAGGCGTGCGTGCATGCACAGTGGAACTGATCTAGGGTGACAGTTCATGTGCCCACAGAGGTGGCTCGGGTGCCACAGGTTCGCCATCGCAGTCGTAGGGAATAACAGAGCGTCTCGTTTTTTTCTTGCTGTCCTTTCCCTCTTCTGCCCCTATATTCCTCCACCTATACAGGTAGTCCTCGACTTACAACCACAATCGAATAAGTGAAACATATGTTAAGTGAGTTTTGCCCCATTTTATGAGCTTCCTTGCCACAGTTGTTAAGCAAATCACTGCAGTTATTAAATTAGCAACACGGTTGTTAAGTGAATCTGGCTTCCCCATTGACTTGGCTGGTCAGAAGGTGGCAAAAGGAGATCACGTGACCCCAGGAGACTGCAGTCGTCATAAATATGAGTCAGTTGCCAAGCATCTGAATTTTGGTCATGTAGCTGTGGGAATGCTGCAATGGTCATAAGTGTGAAAAATGGTTGTAAATCACTTTTTAACTTAACGTTGTAACTTTGGTCACTAAATAAACTTGTCAGTCGACTACCTTTGTATTTGTATGTATATATTTTTATATTTTATGTATACATCCAGTATATTTATGGCTTGTCATACATACTACAATACATGCAGCTGTTCGGTCACATTATGCAAACATAATATGCTATAATGCACTCACAGTTTGTTATCCAGCCCTTGTCCATGATATAACTGTGAAGTGAAATTAGTACAGATATTCCTCGAATTACAACCATTCATTTAGTGACCGTTCAAAGTTACAAAGACACTGTAAAAAAAAGACTTATGACCATTTTTCACACTTATAACTGTTGCAGCCATCCTCATGGACACGGGATCAAAATTCAGATGCTTGGCAACTGGCATGGACCTATGACCGTTGCAGTGTCCCAGGGATCATGTGATCACCATTTATAACCTTCCCAGCCGGCTTCTGACAAGCAAAGTCAATGGGAGAATCCAGATTCACTTAACGACTCCATTATTCACTTAACTGCAATGATTCACTTAGCTGTGGCAAGAAAGGTTGCAAAATGGGACAAAACTCACTCAACAGCCCTCTTGCTTAGCAGTAGAAACTTTGAGCTCAATTGCAGTCGTAAGTCGAGGACGACCTGTCAGTGCATGCATAGAGAAAGAGCCTGTAAAGATAAATGAGGTTAACACTGCGGTATTGTGGGGAGAGAAAGGTGAAATGAATATGTAGCTAATTGGAAGAGGGTGGGAAGAAATTGCTTCTGCCTTTTCTTCTATAAGGAAGCTGAGATTTTTAGGAATTTTATGTAGCATAGTTAACAAGAGAACAGATATTTTTAGCCTTTCCGCTCTTGAAGGAGATGGAGGAGGGAAGGAGTGGGAGACAAGACAAACTCCAGAACCTGTAAGTCAGAGGCCATAGTCTGAATCAAAGCTTCTCTTTCAAGCAATGTTTTTCTCCCAGAATGGGGGCTGGGCTAGGCTGGTTCCATGCGGGAATTTTAAGCTGAGTCTCCATCATCCAGTCTCACATCTCTTTTCTGTGGCCCAGTGGTCCTGAATCGTCGCCAGAAACAATTGCAACTCTTACGGATTCGACAGCGGGAAGCCAAAAAGAGGCAGTGCCAAGCTCCACAGGAAGGCTCCTACCGGCACAAGGCCAGTGCCATCAAACGCTGTGCCGGAGACGTCCTCGCACCAGTGAGTAGCTGCGACCAGTGGCTGCTCCGCCCCTTCATCCCTGAGCTTCTAGGAAGCCAATCCCACCATCTCAGCCAATGGAACCTCCCAGGTTTTCTCCAAAATGGCTTTGGGGTGCCAAAAATGATAACGGTGATCAACTTTTGTGCAACTGTTTGGGAATCCCTTTCCTATGAAAAGCTGCTTGGCTCCTTCTTCATTGCCTTTGCAGCCCCGGAAGATCTACTTTCTTGCCCAGATTTTGATTTCATTTTTTTTTCTCTTCTATTTGTGCTGCAATGTGCCCTCCATATATACAGATACGTAATCATATACGTGTATGCTTGCTTGCATGCATGCGTATACGCACACGTCTTAGCTTTATGCAGAAGCTAATTTAATTGATAACTCTCTTCCATCCGTGTTTTAATATAGCAGCATAACATGTATCAAAATCATTCCATATTTTCATTCATTTTATGCTGATATAATAAGACATGAGGGCTGGCTTTCAAGTATTACGAAAAGATTCCTGATTTGAAAAGCAGCAAATCAGCTCTTAAATAATTTGTCAGTCAGGAGGGTTAATGTGCAAGATAGCTATTTTACCATCAAGTGTTTTGTAGGAAGAAAATATTTATTTCCTTCTTTGGCCCAAGGGCCTATGAATGGGAGGATCTCTGTTCTCTTCATTCTGGGGAAATTGCCATCCGAGAGCACCAATGGGTTCCTGGTTTTGCCCAGAAGACCTTCTGAATAGATTGATTAGATTCTCTCCTTGCTTGATTGGAAATATATCACCAGTGCAATATAGTAATATTTGGGTTCATTCATGGAACCTTAAGAGTTAGAAGAGCCCAAAAGGCTTTCTCTGCTTAAAACTGCAAAATGTTTGTCTCTCATTCATATGTTTTGGGAGATGTGGGCCACCCAGACTAATGAGGAACCAGCCTACCACATTTTGAAATAAATAAACAGGCAATTGGGTGTAATATAGTCATATTAGAAGCATATTCCGCCACTCAGTGTCTAATCTCAGTTTATATCCGTCTGAGATTGATGGTGACCGCCACATAGTTGGCAATGCGTGGCTAGAAGAAATTCTGCTTTTTGTATTTTGTACTCGGGAGATACTGGACTTTCATGTTTTATTTAGCATTTCGGTGTTTATTGAATACTAAATGTTGGGACAGATCCCGGAATCTGATAACAAAGAAACCAATTTTAAAACTTTATGGCAATGTTCCGCAACCTGGCTTTCTCCATATGAATTGTGGTTTGGGAAGGATAGTAATGGAAGTCCAATACAGGTAGTCCTTGACTTACAACAGTTTGCTTAGTGACCATTCAACATTGCAACTGCCCTGAAAAAAGCAACTTATGACCATTTCCCACACTTATGACCATCGCAGCATCCCCAGGATCACGTGATTTATATTTGGATGCTTGACAACTGACTCACATCTATGACGGTTGCAGTGTCCTGGGGTCATGCGATCACTTTTTGCGACCTTCTGACAAGCAAAATCAAACGGGGAAGCCATGTTAACAACCATGTTACTAATTTAACAATTGCAGTGATTCACTTAACAAATGTGGCAAGGAAAGTCGTAAAATGGGGTAAAACTCGTGTAACAAATTTCTCACTTAGCAACATAAATTTTGGGCTCAGTTGTGGTTGTGGGAACTACCTGTACAACTGGCGAAATACCAGAATGGGAAGCTTATCTTCACTGCAGAAGGAAGTCGGGATCCCTGATAATTGGAGGAGAGGGAATTTTTTTCCACACACCAGTATGGTTCTTTTCTAAAGATTTAATCTGTGATACAGATGTTTTTATAGCCCTGTTTTATATGTAAAGTTCGTGGGACCCCTGCTTAAAATGCAGGAACATATATAGTGCTATTTTATTTACTCTATTTTTAGATGTTTAACCCACCTTTATTACTTTATCAGTAACTCAAGGTGGCAGACACACACAATACTCCTTCCTCCTCCTATTTTTCCCACAAGAACAGCCTTGAGAATTAGGTTGGGTTCGAGCTGAGAGAGTGGGAGTGGCTCGAAATCACCCAACTGATTTTTCACGCAGGACTAGAACTCGGAGTCTCATGGAAAGCCAGTATCTTAAGACTACACCAAACTGGCTCTTGTCGCAATATAAATTTAATAAACAGACAAACAAATAATGAGCAGCATTACAAGAATGAAAAGCTGTCTGGAATAACCTTGGGCCAGTCCCTCTTTCTCAGCCCAACCTCTCTCACAGGCTTGTTGTTGTGGGGAAAAGAGGAAAAGAGGAAGGAGTATTATGTACAATATGTTTACCGCCTTAAATACTGATGAATTAACAATGGCAGGATAAAAATCTAATACATAATAAATAAAATAAAGATAGTCCTCGACTTACAACCATTCGTTTCGTGACTGAAGTTACAGCAGCACTGGAAAAAAGTCACAACCGTTACAGCAGCTCCATGATCACAGGATCAACAGGCTTGGCCGCTGGTTCATATTTATGACAGTTGCAATAATGAAACAAACAAAATGTTAAAAAGTTATGATATTTGCGTAGTTACTTACCAAGCACATCTAAATTACGTTAAAGTAACCAAAATACCATTACAATCCCCAAGGCATGTCACTACTTTTGAGCACCCCTCATGTTTGGAAATCGAAAGTTGAAAAATTTGAGACGCCCTATAAAACGCAATATCCCTGAGTCATAAGATCCCCCTTTTGCAACCATCTGACAAGGAAAACTAAATTCACTTAACAACCATGTTACTAACTTAACAACTGCAGTGATTCACTTAACAACTGTGGCAAGAAAGGTGGTAAAATGGGGCAAAATTCACTTAGCAACAAAAGCTTTGGATTCGATTTTAGTCGTAAGTCGAGGACTACTTGTAATCACGTCGTCCATCTTATTGTTTCTGCCTTTGGAGGCTCTTCCTCAACATCAAAAGTGGCTAGAGTGAGGTGCTTTAAAAAAATGTGAGCAAGTTCCTAATGCGACGCCCCTGCCGGTGACCCAATCATTGAAGAGAATGCATGATTCCCATTCCCCTGAGGTAATTTCATAACCTCTTGTTATCCGCTTGCTCCCCGAAGAGTTACATCCAGAGTCTGCGGGACCGTCAGCACTTGGGAACTGGCACCTCCTTGAGCAACCTCAGCACAAGCGCTCATACCACGGTGGATCTGGATTACGACTCGGGCTCTACCGTCCCCCTCACCACGCCACAAGGTTGCCTCTGAAGGATGCGTGGGTATGTGTGTGTTTGTGATGTTGCTGAGTTGTCTTCCTCCCCTTCTGCTTTTAGCAGAGCCAGAGCACAAGGTTCTTTAATATGTTCTCTCCTGTCGGCAAGCATTTTTGGGTAGCCTGCTATATATATTTTTAAAAGATTGCTTTTCAAGTGTTCAAACCAGATGGGTCTGTCTCCTCTCCTCTCTTTGGGAAGGGCCACGGGTGACTTAAAGGAGGAGGCGAGAAAGGACTTAAGGAACACACATTAATGTATTTCCGTTTTATCAATGAAGGCAGTTTTCTTTAGAAGATCTTGACAGCTACCTCCACATTTTGCCGGAATAAATGGACTAACGTCTGGGGTGTCTGTCACCATCTTTGAAACTGATTTCATCTCTCTCTCTCTCAATGCTAAGCCATAGCTGGATCCTCCTCTCGATTGAGGCGGCCATTTTCTCTACTTTTGCAGCAAATCTGAAGCAAGCCTCTTTTGGCCTCGATAAACTGCCCTTTGTAGAAACTTAACTCAGGGGTAAACTACAACCACATGGTAGCTTACGATGGTTTGTTGCAATAGAAACGCATGGCGTAGGTGTTCTGATTTGCGGTGCTTCTCCTTCAAGATGCTGCCATTTTTTTGTACGTGTGCCATACGAGAGGTTTATTGTATTTAGTTTATCCTTAAAAGTTGCTTGTCTCAAGAAGGGAAAGCCTCTCTTCTGTCCTCTCCTTAATCTAAGATCCAAGCTGGACCCTTCAAAGCCATAGTCGGATATTCACCCTTGCCATAATTATGGTCACCTGTGGTGCCCAGAATAGTCTATCAAGGTCTCCAGCAATTTCAAAATGTAATACTGCATTTAAAAAAATTAAGTATTCACACGATACTTTCTCATCTAAATCTGTTTGACCTTAAGGTTATGACTGAAATTATTTGGGACACTCTCATTATTGCACAAGATCTTATGCCAGAAACCACCTCTTGAAGATTGCTAACTCTAGCCAACAGGAAGAGTAGCAACATTCTTACTAGCCCAGTCTTTCCATATTCCCTCCACAGACGTGAATGTGCCATAATATCTACCTTACTGAACTGAAAGGGAATGGCACGATCGTGTCTGTGGAGAGAATGGTCTTCTGTGGTCCTTCAGATATTGGATTTTGATCTAAATCACCACCAAAAATCTTTATGGTTGTTGTGGTCCGTCACCTGGAAAAAGCCACAGGTTTCTTAATCTCTATTGTGGTAAAGTCTGACCAGCAAAATTATAAAATTTACGGGCGGAGCTTCTATTTGCAGAACAGGTTACCCTCGTGAGATGCTCACCTTTACTAAGTTGGTGATGATGACTAGAAATCAACTGGGATGTAGCAAGAAAGTGATCGCGCTTGCTCCACCCTTGTAACCCCCAAAGGAGTGAATGCCAAATAAAACCGTTATTATTATTATTTGGAGTGCCTTTTCTAGCATGTATAGAGCCATACACGCTTCGGAATGATTCCGAATTTAACTTGACAATGGTGCTTTTTCGAACATGTACATAAGCATTAAAAAAAGAAAAAGAAAATAAGAGTCCTAACCCTTGAACTCTTAACTGGGTAAGCTAACTCACCTGATTTTCAAATCCTGTTTTTTTTTTTTTAATCCAAACTCACTCTGTGTGCATAGGTTCAAATCCTCTTCAAGAAACCTTTTTGTTATTGTAATTCCTATGAAATGTTTGTTACTGTTTTATAGCTTCCTGTTTATAAAACTTAACACAAATACACTTGTGTTGCGCAGTTTGTCTCCTTCACATCAGTTCTTGGGTGTGTGTGTGTGAATTAAGCTCATATTTTGGGGGTCCCTAGACAGACAAAAGGTTCTCGCTGTTTCCACCCATCTCTGGTTTTCAGGAGGGAGAAATGTGCTGCTAAAATCTGCTAAGGCTTTGATCATCCTGGTGTCCCCTGGGACAACTGCAGCAAATCTCTTATTTAAAAAAAAAAAATCTACGAAGGGCAGGACGAAGAGGCTATTTCTGCAGAGTTAAATAGGAATCTGTAGCTAAACTTCTGTACTTCATCTGCCTTTCTCCACTAATATTCAAGTGAATGGATGAAAGGAAGTGTTTACTCTGCAGCTCATAACACCTGCCTTATGTTCTGCATCCCAGTTATAGCAGCATCTGGCTTTGGTCCGCACTGAATCTCAATACTCCATATGCAGTTCTCTTTGATCCCTCATTCAGCTCCTACACTGTTATATTAAAAAACATTATTAACTTTTTTCTTCTTCTGGGCGTTCCCCATTTCCACAGTGCCACTCAGCTTTATCACTGTCATGCACAGAGGCTGTTCCATAGGAAGGTAAATCATTGGACGGTCTTAAACCAATTGACAGGGGGAATTGACAAGCAGAATAGGAAATCAAGGGAGTTTGAAAGATGTCATCATATGGAAGGGTCCTGAATGAAATGCCATCTGGGCCTTGGATTCCCCTGATAAGACAGAGGAACTAGTTTAATTGAAGCATTGTGGGATATTTAAATGGCTGCCTTTTGCTTTCATAAGAGGCCCTCAGGATAAACAACATTTCTTCATACATTGATTTAATTACTCTGAAACTACTCCAGTCTTGTCTCCAATCTGAATTGTGATATGGAACTATGCACAATTTTACATTGCTGGTTCGAACTTCCCAATCATCCTGAGTTTTCCCTCCTCCTTGTTTTGGGGAATTGCTGCTAAGAGAACATGTGTATGTGTACCCATATACAGGTCGTCCTCGACTTACAAAAGCTCATTTAGTGACTGCTCAAAGTTATGATGACTCTGAAAAATGAGACTTATGCCTTTTTTTCACAGTTATGACCTTTGCAGCATCCCCATGGTGTCACGATCAAAATTCAGACGCTTGACAACTGGTTCATACTTACGACTATTGCTGTGTTCCGAGGTCATGCGATCACTTTTTGTGACTTTCCGACATGCAAGGTCAACAGGGAAGACAGATTCACTTAAAAAACTAGAAAATGGGGCAAAACTCACTTAACAAACAGAAATGTTGGGCTAAATTGTGGTCATAAGTCGAGGACTGTCTGTACATGTGTATGCAGGAAATCCAGACTGTGGGCAGGAGCCAAGAATGCCCATTATGAAACTGCAGTGAAATCGATTCTGGTCGCCCCTTAATTGTAAAACTAGATTACCAAAACGAAGCACAAAGTAATACCCGCTGGCCCAAAACGTAAGGTGATTAGACATTCTCTCCCACTTGCCAAGTGTTCTGCTTATAATGCTGCAGGATCTGGTCAACAGCCAGCTCTTTACCCTTGCAGAAGTGTTTGTCTGATTGTGTATTAAATTTGAAGCAGGCTTCAGGATTCCTTGCTATAGTCCTCATGTCTGTTTGCAATGTGGAGCAGATACACATCTGTAACATTTTTGCATGCATGTCCCTAAGCGCAACGTTTCAGAAACTTTTGGAACGCACCAAACGTAAATGGAAAAAAGAAAAAAAACTACCCCTGTTTAATATGGTTGTTAATAAAACTAGATTTTCTTCCAGACTAGAGCAACCAGTAATTTCAATGTCTATATGATGGAGGTATGATTGAGCCAATTGTAGTTGATGAAAGTTTTATGAAAATCGTTAAATTATGGCGTTGGAAGGAATCACAAGGATCACATGCCCAGTTTGGTAACAGTGGTTAAAGTGCTGGCTTAGAAACCAGGAGACTGTGAGTTGTAGTCCCACTTTAGGCATGAAAGCTGACTGGGTGACTTTAGACCAGTCACTCTTCTCTTAGCCCAACACACCTCGTAGGGTGGTTGCGATGGAAAGAATAGGAGGAGGAAGGAATATTAGCTACCGTATGTTCTCCACCTTGAGAGAACATAATAAAGGCCAGATAAAAAAGTTTACCACCACCATCCCGAGCAACTGTCTACCTGTCTCCTGTTCACCAGGAGAAGTTAATATACTTCCAGGGCAGTGGATTATTAAATTAATAGGCTGCTTCCTTTGTGGAAATGCAGATTAGGAGTCTTGAGTTAGATTTATTTCTCCTGCCATACCAACATTCTCATTTCAATTTTGGAATGATATGAAAAACGAAGATTCAAACAGGCACATGGGCTTCTCTCAAAAAAAAAAATCAGCCATTATGACTTTCAGCCACATTGGGAGAGCCAAATGGGACATTTTCCTTCCAACTGCTTTAATTAATGACAGACTCAAGTTACTTTGGAATGGTGGGAACAACGTGCCTTTCCAATGAGCAAGGCCTTCTCAGCCCTTGGGGAAAGGCACCAGATTGGAGATGACCTATTGCACGTGCTAGCATCTTCCTCTCCCAATATGGTCCCTTCTCAAATTCCTAGAAAGTAGGAATAGAACTGATGCATTCATTCAGCACAGCTCCTTGACTGGAGTGCCTATCGGGTTTCTTTCAAGTCCAGCCAGCTGGCAGGGATGGCAGAAGAAAGGAAGCGGTAAATGAGACAGACACTTCTGGACCAGGGCCCTCCCACACACACAGTGTTTCTACCTTTCCTAGATCGGCTCTGAAGCTTGTGATTGCCTGCTCATTGTTCTTCAGGAGCTGGGCCAAATTACTTCTTGCTATAATGTAAGCATAACTACTCTGAAACTGCTTTTCACTTGAAAATGTGGCGCTTAGGGATGGGTCATGAAAGGATAATTGATCCACCGGGTTGTCTCACCTCAGCATTCCTCCTAACCCCCATGTTTTAGCTGGTATAGCGGGGTCCTCCAAGTGGAATGATGGCTCGGCAGCTACGCATCTTCCCCTCGATAGTTAATCAAAATTGCAGAGCTAAACCAGAGGAGATTCTGTCAGTTTTCCCCATTGGCAGCATGACACGAAGGTGTCAAAAGTATCAGACTATCTGGCTTCATTTCCTTTATTTCTCTTTATGTAGGATGCGTTGGTAGGAGGGAGTGGGCGGGATTGAAGTTTGTGGCTGTAGAATCTACAATGTTCTGACTGTTTTCATTGTTCCTCAGTGA
>JANHFT010009108.1:97765-118188 GCA_032467955.1 Pseudoxenodon macrops
AATAAATAAATAAATAAATAAATAAATAAATAAATAAATAAATAAATAAACAAACAAACAAACAAACAAACAAACAATACTCCTCAATTTATGAGCACCATTGTTGCCAAAATTTGTACCCCATTTTACGACCTTTCTTGCCACAGTTGTTAAGTGAATCACTGCAGTTGTTCAGTTAGTAACACAGCTGTTAAGCGAATCCAGCTTCCTCATTGATTTTGCTCGCCAGAAGGCCACAAAAGGTGATCATGTGACCCTGGTACAGTGCAACCGTCATAAATACATGCCAGTCGCCAAGCGGTCGAATTTTGATCACATGACCCATGGAGATGCTGCAATGGTTGTTAAGTGTGAAAAATGGTCATAAGTCACTTTTTCAGGGCCGTGGTAACTTTGAATGGCCAGTAAGAGAATAGTTGTAAGTTGAGGACTACCTGTACATTAAAAGCGCTTGGTATGCATTTGAGAGAGGGAGAGATGACAGACAGGCCATTCTGGGAAATATTACGCCTGACATATTCATCGCTTAGTGTGTATATCTGAGTATGCTTCTGATGCATGAATGTGGGATGAAGGCACATGCAGAGGGAGATTTTGTTTTGATTTCATTTTTCCCAGCATAAGCAGATTTACATCCTGGGAGTGAATCATTCAAGGCTAGGGAGGAAATCTCTATCGCATAACATTATCAAGGGAAACCTCACACTCCCAGCTAAGATCTTATTTCTCATTTAGTCATACTTTCCTTAGTTAATAGGAAGGATGTGGGCGATATAACCAGTGCATTTGCCAGAGTAGCAGAGAGTTGTGGAGCCAAACTCTCCTCCCTAACCATAGATATGCCAAAGACAGAAATGCACCTGATTGCAGAGCCTCCAATTCATGGCCAAAGTCTTGAGTATTTAATAGCTGTAAAGAAGAAAGGAACTCATCCTTCACACTTGTTGTGCACACCCAAGGTAAAACAGTTATGTTGAACTCTTCCCCCCTTTTCACACTCTTTACACTTGCCAGGGACAAGCAGAGGAGAAGGAAAACACAGGTGTGACACCAATTCCAAGGAGGGCTAAAGCTACAGCCTGATTACCAGGAGGAACATGGACACATTTGGCAGATGATGCCCAAGAACAGGAATCTCCAAACTTTTGGATCCTGCTAATGTATTTGGAATGCTGCAAAAGTATAGCAATAGCACTTAGACTTATATACTGCTTCCCAGTGCTTTACAGCCCTCTCTAAGCAGTTTATAGTGTCAACATATTGCCCCTAACAAACTGGCTCCTAATTTTACTGAGCTCGGAAGGATGCAAGGCTGAGTCAACTATGAGCTGCTCAGGATCAAACTCCTGGCAGTGAGCAGAGTTAGCCTGAAATTTGGCATTTTAACTGCTGCTCATAAGCAATTCTTATTCCGAAAGATGGGAAGATGTTCATTCAAAAACAGCTGCCCTGGTGATAAGCACAGCATCATTCATCACAGTAGCAAACTAGTAGCAAAGAATCGATTTGCATCTTGCAAATCTGTCTGAACCTCAAAACACAAAACTACTCATCCATTCCCCATCTGCTCTGTTTTCACCATGCCTTTGTGGCACATTTTTTCTTCTTCTTATCTCCTCCTTGCCCAGCAGCTTCCACTCCTACTAGCCTTCTTCCTTGAAGCAGGAAGTAATCGGCCTAGCTTCGTCATGCCCAACTTTGTCCAAAGTTGGGGAGGCCTTCAGATATGCATATGGCGTCCTCAGATAAAGAGGCAGTGGTTCCATGGCGCCAACTACTCTTTGAAAGCTTAGTCCCAAAGGAACAAGCCAAGCAGAGGTGGGCTTCACATAATTTAACAACCGATTCGCCCAGCATTAAAAATGTGCGTACACGGCTTCTGCGCATGTGTATGGTGTTCCGTGCATGCGCTATGCTTGCATGGCTTGCATGCATGCGGCTTAGAAAACGTGGCTAAATAGGATGCCATAGCGCCGTGACCTTCTGATAAGCAAAATCAATGGGGAAGCCAGATTCACTTAACACCCGTGTTATTAACATAACAACTGCAGTGATTCACTTAACAACAGTGACAAAAAATGTTGTAAAATAGGTCAAAATTCGCTTAACAAATGTCTTGCTTAGCAAGAGAAATTTGGGGTTCAATTGTAGTCATATGTTGAGGACAGAGGTGGGTTCTGAATGTTCTTACTGCCGGTTCGCTCAGGGTTGTGCCTCGAGTGCACACGCAAAGCGCGCGAGCGAGCGCACACATGGCAGTCAAAAACTAGCTTCTGCTCATGTGCAGAAGCAAAATCCAAGATGGCAACGCCCATGGAGCCACCGACAGAACTGGCTCCGTGATGCCATCATGGAGTTACTACCTACTCTATAGAACTGGATAGAACCGATAGTAGGAACCCACCTCTGGTTGAGGACTATCTGTAATTCAGGGAAAGAACACATGCACTCCTGACTTTGCTGACACGTGTGGCATAGTCATGCCTATTGTGTGTCACTGCCTGCCCATGGAGGCCCTAGTCCAATTCACCCAAAAGTTGCCTCTTGTGGAACATGCAACTGGAAAACAAAGAAACAATTGTTTTTGTTGTGCAGTCAAAAACTACACAACCCAAAGCCTTTAGTTCTTACCGGAACATCTTGTTTGTGAGGAATAGCAGCCAACTCAGAGCAGGCAGAAGAGAACAAATTATCCACATAATAATTCATAATCAGGGACAGAGAGATTTCAGGAAGAGCTGAAGCCATTGGAATCTCCAGGAATTACTCACAGAAGTAAAGAACAAGTTTTATCAGGCCATGGCTTTCCTAACTGTGATCTATTTGGCTGAGTTAGCAGAACTTATCAAATTATAAATCAGGAGGTAGAAACCCAGTGGACATCTTCCGCGAACTCAAAATAAACTAATCTCAAGGTGGCTTAGCATGTTGTGTGAATGCAACCAGCATGTTAAACCTCTGGGTTTCGGAATGTATAATGCAAGCAGCAGAGTGTGCGAATGATAAAAACAGAAACAAAGATAACATCACAAGCTTTTGGAGCCTCTGCGGGGAGAATTCAAAGTAATTCCTTCTCCATCAACTTTCCCCCCCAGGACACAAAGAGAGATTTTTGTCTAGCAAGCATTTAGCCGATAAATTGGTTTGTCTGTTAAATATTGAGTGGTCTTTGTCTCTTTTCATTTATGTGTGTTTTAATATATTCTGGAATAGTTTAAGTTATAATTCCATAATTACTGGTGGCAGTTGCATTGAGTGCCCAAAAAATCTTAACATAAACTGTAAAGTAAAGTAAAGCCCAGGCTGAAATATTATCCTATAATAAGAAGCTGGAAACATAAGGATTTAGGAACAAAGTTGTTTAGCTCAAAAATAACAATCCCCACTTATTCATTTCTGACACAGAGAGAGGATTATGGTGGACGGGGGTATATTAAAAGCTTCTGTTGAGATAATTATTTTTATATTATTTTATTTTTATGATAATATTAAAAGCATCCATAGACATAAATCACAGTCTGAATGTAGATTTTATTTCTTGGAGGTTATCATTTGCAGATGGCTGTCTTAATTTAAGATATCAGAACTTTTGACTTTTGTGCTAAAGCCTAGTCTCTTAAGTGTGTTAAAATGAAGTATTGAATTAAAGTCAGGTTACTAGATTTGGCCTGCAAAATCTGGGCAAGCAATAGATGGCAGCAAGGAGATCTTTTTGATATGTCTGTTGCCATCTGGTGGTCATGTACATTTAGCTAAATCAGTGTTTCTCAAACTTTCTGCAATTCTGGACAACTAAATAAATGTCCAGAAAAATATGGGGACAACCCAATCACACAAGACATTCTATACTTCGTTTTTGGGCATCCCATCTTCTCAATATTTAATGGATATTTAAAACATTTAGCAAAATGTTCAATCCAAACTATAACGCTACTCAAGGCTAAAAATGAAACATCTCCAAATCCAGATAGTCCAAATAGCCACAGCTATTCCATCTTGTCCTCTCTCCACTGTACACCAAACCTGGCTGCAATTTGTTTACTTTTGTTTACTGTTTAGTTTTTGCAAATCAGCTGGTTGGTATGTGTGTCTGTGGGTTTGTGTCTGTGGATGTGTGTGGCAAGGGGCTGATGAAGGCTCCGATTTTGCCACCTGGCTGGCAGTGAATGGGAGGGCTGCGACAGTGGGACAGTGGTGACTTCCACAAACCACAATTAACTGCCCTAAACAAGATTCCCACATAGTAGCAGGAGTTTCATCTATAATGATGGCTCCAGCTCATATCACTGGTGATTCTCTACTCAGTTGTGGCTTCCTACCAGCGTCTGCTGGATGTGTGCCTGTGTATTCCCAGTATCACAGCAGAGTAGTAGCCCTCTTGGCAACAGGAATCTTAGCAGGCATCCTTTTATGTCAGCCACCCCCCCGCTAGGCTTCACGGAATGGCATAAAATTGTTGGGATTGTTGCAATGGTTGTGCGAATAACAACCATAAGTCACTTTTTTTCAGTGCCCTTGTAACTTTGAATGGCCACTAAATGAGTGGTTGCAAGTCGAGGCCTACCTGTACCGGTATATTTCTCTCTCTCTCCCTTGTCTTTGGGAGTGAGCTGCTCCATTTCTTTTTCTTATCAGATACATCCCGAGTTCTTTTCCTCTGACTGTAGTAGTCATCCTTTGGACAGATACGAAATTTGTTGGCATGAGGAGGGGTTACTCATGTCCAATTCACCATGGAAATGTCCACCACGTATTCATTTGTCTGTCCTTGCCAGCCACAAACATTTTAATTAGTCACAGGCATTGTTGCTTACAAATACTGTTGCTAATACACGCACACACAAGCACTGGGAAGTCAGAAAGCCCTGCAGATTGTTAACCTTTTGTGAATTCATAGCAGCACATCTGGAACGCATTAGGCCCTCCAAAAGAACTGAGCTGAACAGAAAGCAGAGGACGTGTCTTTGGGAGGCCCTTTTGTCAGAAGGGCTGTTTTACCTCACCGAAAATTCCTCTCGCTTGCCAAGGAGGTGAAGCAAAGTTACTAGCCCACAAGACGTTTGACCCCTTAGTCCACCCACCCGTGCCTTTGTTAGTCATTTGTGGCAAACTGGATGGCCTGAACGGAGGACAAAGTCTTTTTCTCTTTATCATTTCATGTATCATTTCTTTTAAGTTTACATGCTTTATCACTTCATCATTTCTTTACAGAGCAGTTGGAGGCCTTACTTGTCTATGAGCTTATTTCTGAGAGGTCAAGTAACAGCTTGCTTACTCTGCTTTGAGAAGTCACTGACTACCAGTGAACAGTATGCGGTAATGAATCCTGCACTGCATTAACAGATGTGAAGGACGTTGCATTGGTCTGAGAGCACACACATTGTCAAGTAACGTTCAACTCTTGGCTGAAACTTTTAAGCAAATTGGACAATAGCAGCTAAACTCAGAAAGCTGGTAATGGCTTTTGAATCTACTAAAATATGTTCAGAAGAGAGGACCAAGAGTGGGAATATTACAGGGTGGATTTTTTAAAAAGTAAATTATGCCCACAACGCATCATTTTAGAGATTATGAATTTAGATTTGTTTTTCCCCCTTTCCCTACTGGTTCCATCCATCTTCTATGATGTTGCTAATTCTTGTCACAGGGAAAATACATAGGTATCTTCCCTTTCAAAGTTTGCACTGCCCATCAGCTTTATAAGTGGCTGTTGCAAAGCAAAACAAACTCTGCGTTCCTTTGAAATGAAGTCAATCTGGAATCTCAAACAAAGCAAAGCAAAAGATGAAGGAACACTGTAGTGCTTAATGCATAAAAGGAACTACGGAGAATAAAGCGGAGGCTTTCTGAATTGCTACAAGACTAAATATAGTTTGCGTTTATGTTGGGCACTTACCATGGCCGAATTAATCGTTTTTTCCGGTTCAATTTTCTCTCGAGTTCCCATGATGCTTTGAAATACAGACTGGGTTCATGTATTAGGTTGAAATATGTTGGGTTAAGAATGTCATAGAGTCAAACTAGAAGAACGGTTTAAGAACATAACAGTTGGTCTATCATTTCCAAGGTGTATTCTAGACTTATCTGGGATTTCCTGGGGTTTATACATTATGTTAAGGCATGGTTTGTTGAACCCTGGTTTATTAAATAAGCCACAAATTGACTTAGCATGTCCAGACAATACGCTAAACCAAAATCAAATAAACTGCACAATGCTTTACTATATGATATTTAAAATCTATGCAGTGTTCATTTGCATGCAACAGATGTACAGTATTTCTGCATTTGATTCCTCAAACTAAGAAACTGAAAACATGAGACGTGGACAAAAGACGAGAACCATAAACTCCCAGAGTGGTTTAATCACTCAAGTAGCAAAACGGAGCAAAATTCTCCTAACAACCATCTTACTTAGCAATGGAAAACTTAGGCTCAATTGTGGTCATAAATCAAGGATTACCTGTACTTCACTAGAGAAAGTGGCAGGTTACAACAATCCTTGATATATCTGATTGATAGAAACAATGAGGTTCAGAGGAATTAAACTGCTTGGGTAAGGACAGCTTTCTCCACAAAGGCATTGTGAGTGCGGCTCCTGGAATCTCCTACTGGTAGCCTTCTGCCTAGGAATTCTACTGTCAACCCAGGAATTGTCACACCACAGAAAGTCAACAAGATCCTTTTGTGTTAACCACTTGGTATCAGATGAGCCGATTGTGTCATAAGAGTGAAGAAGACAGTATCACTGCAAAGCTGGCTGGCTCTTCCTCAAAGAAATGTGTTGAGTTAATCCTTTACGTAGCTGAAACTAAAATAAAATTGACCAACTTAGAATCTTGTGTTTGTGTTGTTTTATACAGCTCTCATCATCTCTATGCAACACAGTTATTGAACTACAGACCTTAATATTAAAACTAAAGAAGTAACACGACAATATATTATTCAGATATGTATTCAACATTTTTACAAATTTGTTTTTAGACCAAAAAGTAGCAATTGATGATCAAAACTGTTTCATGACTAAACAGAAACTTGAAACCTGGATCTGACCTGCTAACAAGTCAACTATATTGTATTTGACAACAGATTGGGGGCCAAACTTATAGCATCTGATGATTTAGCACCATGTTTATCAACATATTAGATGAGCCTTTGAATATAATATGATTAGGGGCCCCTTGGTGCTCTCTTGAGCTTGGTTGTTTTCTTGCAGACTTTTTATTACCCAAACTAGGTAACATCATCAGTGCTACCTAGTTTGGGTAATGAAACATCTACAGGAAAACAAACAAATTCAAACAACACCAAGGAGCCCTCATTTTGACCCTGAGCTACAAATATTCTCCTTTATAGTTATAATTGAATTGGAAATTCAATAAGCTTGAGGTTAATTATTGCCTCCAATCAAGCATAAGAATGTAATCCTCCTTTCCCTATCGTAGAATCTCCTCTCAGGGACTGCAGTTTTTACTGGGGGGAAATTTCTGACTGATACCAAAGAGGGATTTTATGTACAAAAACAATGTTGACTGTGAATGGCTTAGGTCTTTAAATTGGCGGATTTACTAAACTGATCATAGTCCAATTCAAACACAAATATACTTGGGCCAATAGAGTCAATAGCTTTAACAATTCTAAATTCTGGCTAGATTTACACTTGCACTAACCTATGATTTTTTTTTTTAAATGACACGTTGAATAATATTTGGCTAAATTCACATATTAAGCCAAACATCACTTTATATAAGCTGTAATAGCTGGGTTTATATATCAAACTGCCCACTGTTCTAAAATCTCATTTTTGCTTAAATTTGTGACTTTGTCTCTGATAAGATGCTTCTCTTATCTAGAAATATAAATGCTAAAGAATCTCTGCCCCAATGAATCTCAACACTGTCAAAATAAACTAGAGCTGTACTTGGTCAGCCAAGGATCCTGCAAAGAATAATTAGCTAACAGTTTTATTTTAATACTTGTATTTGTGACATTTGGAGGATGGAATGAAATAGGAATATATATATATTTTTATTGGCCAAGTGTGATTGGACACACAAGGAATTTGTCTCTGGTGCATATAGAAGTATGTAATAAAAAAGTATACTATACTGTGCAATGGACTTTTTTTCTGAATGTAAGGCCTACACCATGTATTAACAGATTTTTGAAATTCAGGTGACAACCCTTAACATTAACTTGGAAAAAACCCAGTATTATTTATCATTTGATTTAATCTCTGCCTTCTTCGGCATTTATGTGATCTTACTTATTGACTGGCGGAAAAATCAAACTCTGAAGCAAATAGCAAATGAAAGCAGATGATGAAATAACCAAATGTTTGCCCTCAGTGATTGCAGAAAGGACTTCCCCCACTTCACATATTTAAAAGTTTCGCCCATCACGTAAAAGCAAAATACTTCAGGTTGTAAGACTTGACTTTATTTTTCAACCAGAATCCATAAGCCTGTCAACTTGTGCTTTTCAGTTACAGCATTTTGACCCACCCACCCAGCCTGCCGCAAAGGACTCAAGTCAAAAGGAGAGCGAGCTTCTTGAAAGAAAGATTAAAAACCACAAGGGTAACATTCAAAAAAGTTGCCCTATGTTTAAAATTACTCGACAAGGAGTACAATCAAAATAAAGGAAAAACAGAGTTCATCGGAGACCAAGGAATATAGATCGTAAGAGTTGGAAGAATAATAACTCCTGGAAGTTTTGTCTAAGGACTATAGCTTTCATTAACATGCATTTCACCAAACCTATCAGCCACCTTCTGCTCCTAGTACAAATTAGAGAAAGGTACAAACCTTGTTGGGAGGGAAACAATGGGAGGGGAACAACAGCAGCAGCTGTGTTTTTGATGTCTCCCTAAGCTTCTCCAGGTGATCCTTTAATCTTTCTGTGTAAAACAAAAGGACAGCTGGGTAAACAACAGATAAAGGGTATTTGGGAACCATGCGGTATTCTCCAATTCGTTTTCACCACAAGAAGCGATATTCCTGATTATTGGCTACAATTGGAAAGGCTGATGATAGTTGGAACCAACGCTTGCTAGAAGGGGGTCCTGTCCCCCAGATCCTCCCTAGTAGTAGAGGCAACACTATCCTGAGTCCTCACCTGTCCAATGAGTGGCTCTCTGAAAAGCAAAGCTAGTTTTTCAAGTGGTTCAAGCAATTATTCTTTTTACTCTCAGCTATGAGCTCAGCAGCTAAAGTCTACAGTGGAGTATGGAAAAACCAGTCTGGGATGGGTATCTAGTAAATGTATGAGTGCCTTGGCCAGGCATGTTGGCCTAAAAGGGGACCTGTGAATTTATCATTCAGTATATGGGAGTGTGTGTGTATGAGTGTGTTACCCTGTGGGATGAGTTTTTGCTAGTCCATCTAAAGCAGGGGTATCCAAGCTTGGCAACTTTCAGACCCCTGGACTTCAACTCCCAGAATTCCCCAGCCAGCTATGCATAATGATTGGCTGGGGAACTCTAGGTGTTGAAGTCCACAGGTCTGAAAGTTGCCATGGTTGGACGCCCCCTGATCTAAAGGCATATTAGCATGTGTGCGAAGTGGTGGCTTCAAGAACATAAATGATAGATATGAAGTAGCTGAGCATACAAGATTGCCCTATTAATAAGACCTTTTAGCACCACCTGCTGGACAAAGGTAACAAAACCCCTAATCCAGCATTGGCCAATGTTACTGTCCTTTGTTTCCACACAGCTGTAGGAGCAGCTGCTGCTGGGCTTTTCCCTTGTTCCTGAACAGGAGGTGCAATCTGACACCAACGTTACCTTCCACTAACAAAAGGCATTCGGTGTACACTCTATTTCTTGACACTGGCTTTGAACTGCAGGGCTGATTTCATGGCTGAAACTTTAGCCTGGTTTTTTAAAAAAACTCCCTTGCTTCTTTTCCATCTTCTGCCTTTGGCAATTTCAGTGTAACACAGTGGTACCTGGAAAGCTTCAATTTTTTGCTCAGAGACTGGGACAGAGGCTGCACTTTGCTCATGCCAGTGTTAATTAAGGGATAGAAAGAAAAACCTCTCTCAATTTAAACTAGAAGTGTGAAATAAAATTTTGTTTTCTTAAACCGAAAAGACATCTCAACTGGGACACATGAAAGATCCCCTGATCTCTGACATCGCTGAAAATATGTTAGCGTATTAACATATCTAGATATAATATGAGTAAACTGCAGATTCTTTCTCATAACCAGAAAGATGACATGTACTGTAAAGTCATCTGCAGCCTCAACCTTTTGTCTCTCTCTCTCTCTCTCTGTGTATAAAACTACACATTCTTTTAAAAAAATTCTTCCAACTAAGTTACTCAATTTTGGCTTTCTGCCACGTGAGGTGGAGAATATATAAAAATGGCAGTTTAAGCCACAGTGGTGTTTGTGAGGAAAATTAGAAAGAGGGAGTATTGTGTCTCACTTTGAGTTGCTGAGTGAAAGGCATGACATCAATCAATACATAAATAAATAAAATAACACAGTTTCAGCATCAAAGAGTATCCCACAAAAAACTAACAAACATAAAATTTTGTCCTGGCCATGTCTATAACACAGCTACCCATATTTTACACAACTGTTCTTTTCTTGGTAGACTTTATTGCTATTACTCCAAAAGTAGTTAAGTGTAGCTTCTGGTCATCCCAGGATTGGTCATTTCCTCCCTTAAAATTTGGTCCTATGTTTTAAGTGAACCCATTCCCAAAATTGGTCTTAGGCTGTGGAAATTCATGACCACTGTTCTAATATAGAAATAAGAGAGAAAGAGGGAGAGGGGAGAGGAAAGGGAGAGAGAAAGAGAATTTAGTTATCTTGGCTAAGAAGCCCTTGGACTTTTATTCAAATTGAATATACCTCTTTATATTGCCTTTCTTTTCACGTCTCCCCAAGTTTAAATTTCCTGTTATCTGAGAGGGACAAGAACTGTGCCCACTACACCGAGGATGATCACACCATATCCACACATTTATTATCAATTCTATTTCTAATAATCCCTTACATGAAACACAGAAACCCGATTCACACAAAACATCCAGCTCTTAGTTAACCAAGCACAATTGTTATATCCAGGGAGACTTTATCTGGGATGCAAACACTCTGGACAATGATTAGAGGGCACCGATTAGATCAATCTCTTCTGCCACTTGGCAGTCAAGCAGATTTGCTGTCCAAATGTGACTAAACAAATACATTGTGCTACTTAAATTTGATAGTCACACATCATAAGACAAGGTCTAGGCTCGTGTAACAAGGTGTATTACAAATCATTCCATTTTAGCCTCAAGGGGCAGGTTATGCAAGCCTGGAAGCTGCCTTAGCTAAACCAGAGATCAGCATTGTTAAGACCGATTGACAGCGGCCACCCAAGGCTTCAAGCAAGACTTTTCTTCCAATCTGAAGATAATTGGGATCAGACTCCAGAACGTCTGCGTATAAAACATATGTTCCATCACTGAGCTACTGCTCCTTTTGCCTTTTTTACATCTATCACAAACCGCTTTTGACACTGGGCTGCATCCACCAGCCAAAGAAAGGGAAGCTTATAAAATTGCTAGTATCATACAGAAGACTTTAAAAAAAAAAAAAAAGTGCATTGGGGGGAGGAAAACACAGATGTCCTAGAGTCAGAAGTCACTACTGCAATTTTTATTATTGCATCCCTTTTTCAAAATGAGGAGGAAGGGAAGATGGAAGGCCGTGTGATTGTTACAGAGAACGTGAAAATGTTGAATATAATACAGTGGCAGGAGGAAAAGACAGACTGCTCCTCCTGGTCAGGTGCCTCTGAAAGTTAGCCCCTCAGTGTGAAATATCATTTCAGCCACCCACCTGGAATAGTAATGGAGGTGGGAAGGGGAGGAAGAAACTAGAAAGAACTAGGTGGCAAAGTTGTTGTCCTTAAAGAAGTCCTAGATAGCTAACACATCAACAGCTGGGAGAAATACTTTTAAAAATTCAGACAGCACCAACATAAAAATAAAATAATGATACAAAGGAGAAGGCTGAAGACATCACCATCTTCTGGTCTTTTTGTTGCACAGTTCTGAGAATGTTTCCCCAGGGGACGGTTTGTTCCTACGCACACTAGGTCCGGTTGATATTCCAACCCTTTACAAATCCAGTTCCAGGTCCTCAAGTTCCTCTTCCAAAGCTTTCCGTCGAGCCAGCTTCTCTAACTGCTCTTTGGTCGGCTGCTTGATCTCCCCAGAGTCAATCCGCGCCTGCAGATCCTCCACCTGCCGTAGTTTCTTTTTCAGGTTTTTAATTTTCTTGTTCTTCTCTAAGGTGGCAGCGGCGGAAGCCGATGAGACTTCCCTGCTGCCAGCAGGGGCTCTTGGGTTGGCATCAGACACAGCCAGCTTACCATCCCTGCAGCTGCTCGGTGTCGCCGACAAGGTTGTTTTCTCTAGAGACTGAATCAGGTCATCGGCATCGCGATCCCCCTTTTCCTGCTGCTGTTTCCTCTTCTCCTTCCGTTTGAGATTCCTCTTAGCGGTCTTGGAGAGCCCCGTCTCCCCACCCTCGGGTCCCTTTGACGTTTGATGGGCCACAGGCGTGTGATCTTCTGGATTCAAGCCTGGAGGTAAGTCTGGCTTGCTTTTAAAGAACTTCACATATTTATTCTCATACCTGCATGAAATAAAAGAGAATGTGGTGTAAAGACAGACCACGTTTCCTTTGGAAGCTCAAGGCGGGACACACGGAAGGTGATCTTCATTTTATCCACACACAGAGCTTCTGTAAAATAGGTTGAGAGGGGTGACTCTGACAGAAGAGTCCTAGCACTGATGACATTACCTAGTTTGGTAATGAAGTGTCTGAAAGGAAACCACCAAGCTCAGAGAGCACTAAGGAAACACACACACACACACACACACAGTCCCCCAGGAGTGACATTTTTCCTGGGATCATGTGCTGCAATTGCAAAGGACCACTATCCAAACCTGGGAAAAATGGCAGCTGCTTTAAGGAGTTGCAGACAGAGGGCTGATTCAGCATCTTAGACTCTATGACTTTCTTTTCTGCCTTTGTTTGTTTGTTTATTTATTAATGGAATTTATATTGCCACCTATTCGCACCTATATGGCAACTCAAGGCGGCTCACAGAATATAAAACTTTAAATTTGGCTACAGCATAGTTCTAACAAAATGCCCCAATGCCCTGCATTTTGGCCTGCCACTGTGTTTCTTGTTTCCTGCTGCATTACATTACGGGTAAATGAAAATACTTTAGTCAAGCATTGAATCTTTCTTGCTGCTGACTGATCAACGGATATTCTTTATGCCATTCTGAAGAAACCTTCCCAGCCTGGTGCCCTCCAAGCTATAAAAATCATGATTACTGTTGTGAACTGTTCAGAATTATTCATAATCCTATGGTACTGTAACTATACAATGTGATATGAGCTTTGTTTTCTGTTCACATTGAAGTTATAGTCCTGCATCGTTCTGAAGCAAGGTTAGGGAATTATAGCCCCTTTATGGCCTGTGGACTTCAATTCCCAGAATTCCTGAGCCAGCTAGGCTAGTTCAGGAATTCTGGGAATTGAAGTCCTCAGGTCATTAAAGGGCCATAATTCCCCACCCCTTTTCTAAAGGATTCACAAACTGGATCTCATCACTGTAGTCATGAAACTAAACTTTCACAATCAGCCAATAACTTTTAACACAGGACACGTTGGAAAAAAATCCTGGGGAAAAAAATCTATCCATCGTTCCATTGTCACAAATAAAGAAAAAATATAACGTAAGTAATACGTTCAGAAATCTATTGCCCTGGGATAAGGAAGTTTTACTTCAGCCATCCCAGCTAAAGAAAAGCTGTAAGGGAAAAAGGAGATAGTCAGAATTATAAGTATATACTGTCTTGAACATCTGAATGTTCGAAAAGTCATTAAGTGGGGGGTCTAATTTTTTTTTTAAAGCATTAAATGCTTAGTGAGAATTCCGAGCTTTTCCTATCAAAAGCACATCAAGATCCTCCTGCTCTGAGGCCACATCACTAATGAAAGCTGTTTTTTTCAAGAATATCATTCCAAAGACTGAAGATGACGATGGAAGGGGTATGTGCATGCGTGTTGTGTTTCCCCCTGGCAGTGTCCTAGCACTGTTTTTTTGCTTTCTTGCCCTCCTACCCCAAGAACCAACAGTCTTGTGCTACCTTAAGGACTAATACATTTCTAATCAAATGAGATTTCATGAACTACAGTCTACTTCAGTAAATGCAGGGAGCATCACATGAACACAACTAATACAAGGGGAGGACAAAGATTATTTAAAATAACATTTCGTGCATCAGATAAGGTAGTTTGTGATTCACGGCAATCATGCTTATGTTAGCCTTTAAGCTGTTACAAGAGTGTTTATTTTTGCTTGTGTGGCTACTTCTCTGTAGATATCCACAAGAGAAGCAGGGTCAGGATCAGACTTACACTGGCACTTCTTCTTGGGGAACATAGCCTTCTTTCACCCGTCTTTGTTTTCTCCAGGTACCATCTGGACGCTGTGTGGATGCAATGTATTTTCCTGAAATATGGATTGGTTGTTTTAGTTTGGGAAGGAAACTGCTATTAGTCAACCAACCAACCAACCAACCAGTCATATTTTCCTGGGTGATCAATAGGAATTTCAAGCTTTAAAAAAATTGTTAAAAAGTCCTCTGCAAAACAGGAAAATCATATACACAAACCCAACCAGCCATTCAAATTCCACAAGCAGCCTAATCATAGATTTTCAACTAATCATAAAAATCTAAGCCTGGTTAGATTATTTATTTAGTGTATGGCATGTCATACGTGGACCAGCAATATATATTAATATTTTACCTGTGTTCAAACACCAATGTCTAGGCCATCTAACCATTCAAGCACAGCATTGTTTCTATGGAAAAAAAATCAGATACTGGACCAGTATATGCCGTCAGCTTGTAGTCAGTCACAATGTGATCTACAGTTTGACACGAGACTCCACAGTCACACTGAAGGGAAGATACAGTCAGCCCCGGCAGACACTGTGTAAGGTGCAAATACTATTCAGGATTGTCTACTGACGTAGTAGTTTAAAGCTTGGCACTTTTTTTATGGGGCCATTTATACAGTATGTCTTCCTACATCTGGGCATTCAGCGACCCATTTAGCTTTCCATTGGGAATCAATGTTAAAATTGTTGGGCAGATATTGTGTAAGTGCCAGTAGGAACTTCCTGGATTTGAGTCTTCCCGCTGATAAATGAGGAAAGTTGGTGTGCACCAGTAGGAGTGAGTTGACCCTGGTTAGTGTCTGGAAGAGTGACCATTGACCACTAAGAAATACCAAGGTTTTGGACTCACTAGACAAAGAAGTAAAAAAAACATTTAGCAAAAAACAATGGCAAACCATTTTGGTACCTTTGGTAATAAAGCTAGATGGGGGTTTCCATGATGTCACGAGGAATTGAGGAACTAACACAAAGGAGACTTTTTACCTTTTCTGTATGAAAGTTAAAGATATAAAGAAACGAAAACAAAATGCCTCTCAGGTTCCTCACAAGTAATGATGGATTTCTTTTTACAGGGCAACACTTTATACTTACAAAATGTTCCTGTCAGTGATCCTGTAAGTTAGCACAGGATTCTTATTAAAAAAAAGATGTGCAGCATATGATCATATGCAAAACAATGAATGCATAACACGCATGACAAATTAAAACTGCCATAAGGAAAACAGACACATACAAAAATCATTAATATTTTCAAAGGCAGTAAGGCTACACTGCTTCCTTAAACCAACCACAGCAGTTTATTAAAGAGGCTTGTTTTCAAATCTGTAGTTCAGACACAAAGCTGACAGGATGACTTTGGTCAACTTCTCTCTTAATTTAATCCATCCCATAAGACAATTCTGAAGAGAAAAAACATTATAAACAAAGTTTTTATATTGAAAAGGCGGTATCAGAGACTCTTCTATTATACATGGATTTGACTAAAAAGTCCAGGAGGATTATGTTGAAACTTCATTGGTCAAGGAAGAAAAGTCCAGAAATTTTAATCTCTTCAAAAATTCTGTACAACTGTTAAGTTATATTCATATTTTTTAAACACATTTTTATTTATAAAATAAAACATACAAACATATAAACAGCACAAACATACACACAATGGGGATTCACATTCCCCTTCTATTACAAGTCCACATCAGTTTCTATCACTCTATTGACTATTTACATATTTCTTTTTATCTTTCTCTTAACATAGTTATCACTCTTATTCTTTAATACTTTACATATTTATACTGGCTGAGTTTCCAAACATTTCATTACCAGACTAGATAATATCTTCAGCAGAATTTAAAGAATGTCAGTATCGGTGTTCTTCTGCTGAAGAACAGAAAAAGAACACTAACACTGACATCCCCTAAATTTCACTGAAGATGTTCCCTATCCTGGAAACCAACCCACAAGTTCAGAGAAAGAACCTCCACCCTCATCCTCCACCCAAATTGCAAGTATTTGCCACTATTGCATAAGACAGTATCCTCTCTTGTAGTTGCAGAACTGTTCTTGTTCAGTGGCCCTCAGCACCATAGCTAGCACCCCACATAGGAAGGCAATGCCAAGGCAGCCAATTAAGATTTTCAATGCTGTCTTTGCTTCCCTACAATATCTGCTGCCTGAGGAAATCGCCTCCCTCTCTGCTTGTTGACAGAGCCTTTTTAAGACTGCAAGAAGCCTGAGGAGGGATAAAATGTTAATTTAAGCTTCCCCATCTGTTTCCAAAGTCATTACAATCTTTTCCTTCCTAATTGTTTGTCCAATGAAGTTATTGGCTCAATAAGTGGGGATGTGGGGAAGTGATATATAAAATGCTGATCAAACTCTTGCGAGCTTGTTTTAATGGATTAATTTTACAGACTTGCATGCAAAGGGTTGCTATATTTTATCTTTTAAAACAGAGAAAGATACTTTAAATATTTTTTTTCTTTCAGGAATGGAGCCCAAAATACTTAATTCCCTTTTGTTTTTCCTTCAAAAAAGGCCCTTACTAAGGGCTTTGTGCTTTGATCCACAACTAAGGTGTAATTTTTAATGGCAATAGATTATGTTAATCTTTTAAAGATGGCAACATTCAACTTTGTTTTTCATTGTTTTGCCACAGTGATCTTGCAATTAAGAACAAAAAGGAATTTCCTTCTTCCTGCTTAACTTGCCAGGATGCTGAACTATTACTCATCAAAGGAAACTATCCAAAATTAATAGTTCCTGGGATTTTTGTCCACTAATAATTTTGCATTAGCTTTGTACAATTTTAGACTAACCTTTTGTGATTTTCTCCATTTTTTGGGTGGGTATGGTAATTTTTCCCAGACAGCTTTTTTGGCGTTTATGAACATGAAGCTGAGCAAAGTGTGATCATTTGAGGTGGACATCCTGCTTCCATAAATTTATCTTGTGCAATATTGAAGCAATATTGAATCCTTTCTAAAGATATTGGACTGCCAAGAATGAGCAAGTTGGCAGTAGTTGATTGAACCCTCCTCTTCCTTCTCCACTCCTTTTCCCGCTGCACAATACTTTGCACTTTTTTGGATAACCTTTATTTTTGTGCATGTGTGTATATGCGAGGTAGTACGGAGCACATTTTCTTTCCCCACTGCATATCGCTTACCCAGTTTCTCATCTTAAGACAGAGGTCTTAGAATATTTATAGTTTCCAATAGCACTTATTATCTTGCAGCGTTTCTCAATTTGGTTCTTTTGTTAGTCTGAATTGGTTAAAAACTGTTGATTGTACCTCTGTATGTAATGAATAAACCCAGCATCTTCTGCACAGATGTAACGTTTTGTTCTCAAGTTTTAAAAATACATTCCCTATATTATTGGGTTGTCTTTCATTTATCATTTTTTGTGAAGCAACCTGCTTGGTAACCATGGCAAATAGGACAAATGATAATCCACATTCCCATTATATTACTTCCAGGGAGACCTAACAAATGTTTTGTTGTATGTGTTACAATATCTGCAATAGAGAGCTGGCATCCAAGTCTGAATTTGTCCAAAAGCATCTAATGTATTTTTAGATTACTGCCAACCAATAGAATGTTTTATGTGTGTCATAACAAACAAACAAACAAACAAATCCTCCACAAAAACAAAACAAATTGTTTTATGATTCTGCTAATAATACTATGGGATTTTCAACTATGTTTAAAACATATTCATTTATTATTAAATATACATATCAAATGCGACTTACAGTATTGTATAACATTTATGGTTATTTCTTCTATTGTAAAATATATTAGTACAACCTGAAATATTGCCAAAATTTGGGGTAAGCCTCTGAAAAACTTAGAAAAGATTTGAGACAGATGCCATTATCAATCAACAGGAGAACAACAACAACACAAAAATCCAAAATGGATTCTTTTGCAGCGCATATTTTTTCATTCTCTATAGAAATTCTGATAAGAGGTTCTGAAATAATGAAAAATTCCACTGATTATTGTTTCTATTCCTTATTCGAACCATTCAGTATGTTGCAGAGAAGACTTTGGCATATACCCTTGCTCAGTCTTTTAAAGCAGAAAGAAGAGAAGGAAGCATAAAAGTTGAGGAACAATATCATTATCCTCATTCAACTTTTCTTCCGCTTCCTTCAAATTTATCAACAATTTCCCCCCAAAGCTGTCATCTCTCATCTGCTCTAGCAGTAACTGCTTTTGCCTAATGCTGTTATGGGTATGGTGTGAATTCAGGACATCAATAAAGTAGTTTCAAATAATTCCATCTTTACAATCTGGGATGGTTGCATCACATTGACGTGTGTTCTACATACACATCTGAGCATATGAATCAGGAGTTGTACTTTTTAAATACAGCAATGCAGAGCTTTCTTTAGTACTATAAATATCAAGTATCAAGGAAGAAGACAGATGACTGTGTATTTCTTCATAAGGCAGAAAAACCAAAAAAGCTATTTTAGAACCATATGTTTTATGCTTAAGTGCATATGTTTATGTTTGCTCTCTCCAATATAGCTTAAAGGATTTTCTGTATTCTTTCTGTTCAACAGTTTAATCCCACTACAGAATTTCTAATAAATATTCTGCTTTGAGTTTATAACCTCACAAAGGAAGCATAAAAACAGATGACTAATGCAAAATGGCAAAATAGGAAAATAATAGGGTTTTCCATTGTGAGTTTATTTCATTCAGAATTTTAAGAATTCAACAGCTTAAAAAAATCATCTCTATACCGACAGTGCTAATGGTCTGGAGTCCTGGCAACAACAATTATTAGACCAATGTTTTATATCCTAAAAATGCCTGTTCCTCAGATTTTGTCTAGGTTTGCAACCTACTAACTGACAGAATAATTTTGACTGTCACTTTAAATAAAATAAAACAATAACCGAACTGAAGAAGACAAAACACACAGATTCACAACTTCCCTATTCCCAACTGTTTTCACATAGCGTCTGTTGCACATTCTTGACATGAATAGAAGATAGTAAACAATCCCTGAAAAAAAAGTAAAGAATAAAATGTCATTCAGTGAAATAATTACGGTACATTTTTGTGTAGTCAGACTTACACTTAGACACCATGCCTATGATCAGCATCTAGATAAATAATTCCATAATGGTCCTAGACTTGTTGTCTATATTCATTGAAGTCATTGAATAGATCAGGATTCAGGTTCAAGTGTACAGCCTAGCATACAATATGAACCAATATGCAAGTCCAGGGAGCTGCTAGTTAGAGACTGGCCAAGACTGAGACAGAATGCTACAGAGCATGCCTGCACAAAGCCCACAGGTAATCCTCACATCTACCTGTATTATTCAGTTCTACAGGCCTGAATTATTTTCTATAAGATTATACAGAACAAGTGAAGTTTGAATCAGTGCTTTGAAGGAAAGGAACTGATAATCCTCTCCCACAGGAGGCAAGGACTATACCACTGGTTAAGAAACAGCAGAAATCAGCAAGAACTGCTTCGAGCTGAGCAATTTTTCTAAAACCAAACGTCTTGTGAAATGTGATGTTGAAAAATTGAGAAAGGGAAGCAGAAAGTGCAACAGACTGTATACATCAAAATTTGCATCACTGAATATACAGAGTAGCTCAGAAGGATTTCAGTGCACCTACTGGTATTTGATTATTTGTTTGTTTATTCAGTTTATATCTTGCCATAATATCTGTGTTTCATTTACACACATATTGCAGGCCAGTTAGTAGATGAGGGTCAATCTGCACCTCACCACTCCAATGACTCTACTCAGTAGTCCAGAGAAGCTTCCTCTATAACCACATTTATTTCAAAGTATCCATACTTATGAACGCTGGTGCATAAGTGCACCAGCGTGCCTACCGTCCCTGTCCTAATGTCCCCATGTATTCATAAAATATCATGTACTCATAACCATGCTTGTACATC
>JANHFT010009108.1:145477-155595 GCA_032467955.1 Pseudoxenodon macrops
AATGGCTCTTTGAGTGTTTAAGGTTGCAGACCCCTGGTATAGGGTGTTGCCTATTCCTGCCAGTTTGCTGTTGTCTGCAAATTTGATGAGTTCCCCTTCTATTCCCTCATCTAAGTCATTTATGAGAGTGTCGAAGAGTACTGGGCCCAAGACAGAACCTTAGGGTACCCTGCTGCTTTCTACTCTCCGTGTAGAAATAGTTTCATTAAGGACTGCACCTTGAGTGATGATGCTGTCTGTCCCACATTTTTTTTAACTTACTAAGAAATAGGTTGTGGTGTACTTTGCCAATTGCCTTACTGAAATCCAAGTATACTATATCCACAGCATTTCGCTGGTCCACTAATTTGATCACATTGTCAAAGAATGAAATATGATTTGCCTGGCATGATCTGTTTTTGACAAACCCATGTTGGCTTCTGGTTATAACTTTGCTTGTTCCACAGATCTATTGCTTGCTTTCTCTTTTCCAGGATCTTCCCAGGGATTGATGTCAGGCTGATTGGTCTGCAGTTTCCCCCTAATCCATTTTTTTTAAAGAGGCAACTCTGAGAATTGTCTGCAGAAGAAACACCAGTCACATTTTGGGAGAAAAGACACCAAAGATCATAGTTTGAAAAATCATCAAGTTGGATGCTCCTTTCCTCAGAAAATTATGTATAACTTTTCCCCCCCCTCTCTTTTGTTCTTACGATCCCTATGAACAATTGACCTGCTTAAGTCTGAATGGGAAAAGACTGAAAACAACCCGGGTTGGGTGTGTGTGAGGGGGAGACAATCATACTGAATCCGCAGGGAAAGCATCCAGGCATCATAAGTGCACCGACATAAGTGCAGTCCCACAACGTGCCTCCTGTCCCTGTCCTAATGTCCCCTTTTTAATCTCCCCCCCGTCCCACAAACCAGGCTCTTAAGCGAGTTTAAAAAAAACCTGGCGCTAATTTTCAAGTCAAATCCCACTCTTGGGATGGCCCCTTCCCTTTCTTGAAAGCAACGGCTGCGGTCTCCGGGACTGACCGACCGCCTCTCCACCCTCCCCGAGAGGTGCACGCTGAAGGTATCTCAACTGCAGAGCCGAGGCGAGAGGGAACTCCTTCGTGCTGATGTCAGGCGTGGCGTAGAGAGGCTGGCTCGCCGAGGGGTGCGATTGCGTTTGGCTGAGCTTCAGGCAGCCCTCTTATCTTCTCCGGCTAACTTCCCGGCGCTGAGACGGGCTGCGGGGGACAAGGTACTGTGCGGACCCTCCCGCTCGCTTTCTCTCTTTCTCTTTCTCTTTCTCTCTCTCTTTCTTTCTTTCTCTCCCTCCTCCCTCCCTCCCTCTCGCCTTGCTCGCTCGAGGCTTCAGGCGCGCGCCGAAGGAAAGGCGTCCAACCCGGAGTACTTGTCGGGGGCGGGAAAATGAGGTGGGGGGGAACCGGGAAAATGGGGGAGGCGAAGTTGGAGAAGATGCAAAGCGCGGGGTGTTTTCGGGACCGGCCGGGGCGCCTTTTGGCAGCAAAAAGGACTTCTTGAGGCAAAACGTCCGAGCCTCAGATTGCCCCTGTTGGGTGGGCTGTCGCCGAAAGAGTTGCGAGGGGCTGGAAGGAAACCTGGGTGCAAAGCGCGTGAGGGACTAATTTGCCCTTCCCGCTTCCAACTCTTTTTTTCGCTCGCCCGACGGTCTTTCCTGAGGGAGGGAGGGAGCGCGGCGGCGTGTGTGTTTGTGTGTGATAGGCAGGTCCTTGAGGAAGCAAACGGACGGCTTCTTATTTTAGCCGGGAGGGAGGGAGCGAGAAAAAGAAAGAGAACTTTGTATGCTGAGAGAGAGAGAGAGAGAGAGAGAAGATGGGTATAGAAGCTGCAGGGGACCGTCTCGGGTGGTTCATCTCGGACTGCCTTGCAAAAATAGCACGGCGGTGTTGCCCCAAGAAACCGTGCGAGCGCAAACTTTCTTCGTTTTTCAACCGCCCCTCCCCGCCCTCTTAAAGAGGAAGGAAAACTATTTTAATCCAGGCTTTGTGTGGTGGGTTGGGTGCTTTTCAACGTGGCCTGCTTGGTGTCAGCGAGTGCTTCTTTTGAAGGCTTCTTCGGCTTTTATCTGACCCCGGGGAAGGCCTGCTTGGCTTCATTTCCTGTGAGTAAGTGGGCGTTGATTATTTGGATGCCTTGAGGATAACATGGCACAGCGTTGCGTGCCTCGGTTTAGTAGCCTTAAGTATGGAACGCGATTCTGTGCTGTGGAGCTGAGCACGCTTGTGCTCTTTGCACTTGGCGGTTATCTGTCTCTGCAATGCAGGAGATGATTACCTCCAATTAACGCCTAAGTAGTTTTATCATTCCCCCCCCCCCAAAAAAAAGTGCACAATTCGAAGAGGTGCTTGGTATTTTTCCCAACCTAAAATAATGCTGAAGTCCCTTCCTAGGGATAAGAACATAAGCGATGCCCTGCTTGGTCCAGATGGATCCCTAGCCCATCTTGTGCTGCAGTCTAGTCTCACAGTGGCCAACCAGCTGCCCACAGAAGCCCATTAGTCTCCAAGCAGATGGCCTTCAGAGGCAGCCCCATTAAAGTTAATAGCCCTTGATCCTCATGAATTGCTCCAACTGTTGTTTTTGAAGGGAGCCACATATATTGGTCACCAGCACCACATCTCTGGACTCTGCGTACAATAAGATTTGAGGAAAATCTCTTTTTTTTTGGGGGGGGGGTCAGTAGGATTTATTCCGTAGTCCATATTACAGAAGTGTCAAGAGTTTTCTCTAGTTTCCTTCCTGAAGATACTTAAATGAAAATGTGGAAATGTTGTAAGAGACAGTGGTTTTTGAGTAACTAGCTTGCATTACTTGACTATATAGCCTTTCTGCAGCTAGGCTAAATGATAGACAGCAGTTGAGTTTCAATGTATACCTCCAGGAGATGCCCTTGACCCTTCCTCATCAGAAAGCTTTGGAAGGAATTTTGGGAATTTGTAACAGAAGGAGCCTTATTCTTTGAGCTCTGAGTGAAAAGGCCATTGTACATCAGTTAGGTGGCAGAAAATGCTAAGGTTTAATTAGCATGAGCCTCCTCGGTTATCTTTGCCACCTGTGCTTGGCAAAGAAAGATGATTTTGGGTAGACTATAGCCAAGTTTAATAAGAAAACAGCCAAACAGCTCTCTTGTGCCTTGCACTCATGACCTGCTGGAGCAACTTTGGACAGCCAAATACATTTGAGTTGCCCAAAGGATACTGACAAAGATCCTTGTCAGAAAGTGGTTTGAAGAAGCCAGCCTACATCGTGCACCATAAGTTGTGATGTATACATTTAACATTTTCCTGCTTGATCTTTCCTGAAACTGATTCCTGAGCTGCTCAAGGATTTCAATGACTTTCTTCTTCAAATCAGCCTTGATTCCTGGCAACTGGCTGGATGGATTCCTACTGTTTTCTTGGCAAGATTTCAGAATGACAAGATGCCATTGTACTCTTTCCTATGGCAGAGAAAGCGGGACTGGTTCAAGGTCACCCACCTGGCTTCATGCCTAAGGTGGTACTAGAACTCACAGTCTCCCAGTTTCTAGCCAGATGCCTTAACCGCACCAAACTGTCTGTCCCTAAATCTCTTGTACCATGGCATATTTAGATAAGGTGGCCATCTTTTCAACTACCTGAAAGCATAGCTGGAACAACTAAAAATGATTTCCCCACTTATCAGGGATACCAGATTCACTCTCCAGACCAAGATGTTCACTATTGGTCTAAACCAGACAATTGGATAGGTCATATCTCCTTTGATAGGGTTGCTCTGCCACAACAAGAAAAATCCCAAAAAGTATTTCTTGGGATTAGCTAATTACTATAGGAGTTTATGCCAAGGAAGTCACTCACAAGACTGTTGCTGTAGTATAATATGATGGCATAGAGTAGACTGAGGCGTGCCGGGTTGCAACTGCCGCAGCAGTTGTCTGATGTTATGAGGTCTGGACTTTGCTGCGTTAGCCGTTAATGCCTCAGCAAGGGGTAGTGAGACAGAGTTAATGCAAGTGGTGCAACTGAGCCACGCTCTTCATTTGGTGATCTCCAGATGATAAAATGTCAGAGAGGAAATCACATTGGTTTGCAGATGAAAAGGAATATGATGCCATCATTTGTACCCTTGAGAAGTTAAATGCTTACCACAGAGGTGTCAAACTCACGTGGTCACGTGATGTATCACAACTTTCCCCCCCCCTTTGCTAAAAGGGGAGTGGGCGTGGCCAGCGTGTGACACATCCGGCCTGCAGGGGGCGAGTTTGGCACCCCTGGCTTAACAGATCAATGGGGCCATTGTTTTGAACTCAGAACTGTCCACCTAACATTGAAGTGGCTGAAGTATATCCAGCACAAGAAGATGTTTATACGTGGGGTCTTTTTCTACAGAAGTATGATTTCAAGATCAGATATATTCCAGGGAAGATGATCACACTGCTAGACGTGTTGCCCAGGAGGTCAATAACTCATAGTGGAATGTAAAAGAAAGATGGAACGATAGCATTTATAGGTTATCCCAATTCATCTTCTCGGTATAATGTTCTAAGTGTTATCATTATATTCTTTCCCATGAAAACTTTCAGGAGTTAAAAGTTGTTGCTTTTTAATTTTTTTTAAAACCAGCTTTTCATTCCCTAGCCTAATTTTAAAACTAGGGGTGTTTTGAATAACCAACCTCATTGTTAATACTGCAGCTTCACTGCCACTCTTAACTACCACACTGTGTCTGAGTTTGAATACCTTTTCCCAAGTATGGAAATTCGGGCGACTCCCTCATCCTCTTCCCTACTTGAAAACGGATTGTTCTATTAAAATGAGAAGACAAGAACTCTGGGGACATTGTCCTAGATGTCTTTGTGCTTGAGCTGAGCGGAGAAACAAGTGTAATGTACCAGCTCCTGAATTAAATTTTATTTTATTTTATTGTTTTTAAAACAGTGATAAAAAAAAGAAATGGGAAAAAAGGAAAAGTATATAGATTAATAAAATATGGGATTCGTTTGTGCAAAATACAGTAGTTTTAAAAAGGTTAGTTATATAAATTTATGTGAAATAGGTGTGTGAATATGAATTGCATTAGATAAATATATACAGAAATGTAACTTTTTACTGCTAAAATGATAAATTGTAGCTCCCCAGCATTGCAATTACGTAAGTCAAACTACTGGAAGTCCCCAAAAAAAGAAAAAAAGAAACAGAAAGCTTTGCTTCAGGATTCAGGTTCTTTCTTGCATAGCTGCTTTAATTAAAGATTGTGTTAAGTTGTATATTTTTCTTCATTCGTTTTAAATCGTGTTCCAGATTTAAATTTCTCTTAATTTCTTGGGAGGTGATATATAAAATCATTAATTTATACTTGCCCTAGTCAAAACCATCTTACGATCTACTAAGAACGTTGAACATATTTTTGAAAATTGAGCTTTCAATATCGTGTACTTTGAATTACATTATTAAAATAAAATCTGATATTCCTTATCACATATTAGATTGGTTTAAATCCCAAAGAAGGTGGAAGGAAGGGCTGAAAACATGAGTTGCAAGCCTTGTCTGTGCTACAGGACAGCATGTTGCGTTACAAACATTTTTAATATTTTATTTGGAAGAAAGGCAGTCATTTCCCCATGTGATTCACCACGTCTACGTTTTTCCTGAAAACAGATTTTTCTGTACTGTGACTTTTAATTGTAAGTACCAGAATATTTTTGTCTGGGTAATATGCAGTATTCTATAAGTTAGACTAGATGGGCAGTTAAAAGTGAATTTTCATGTATTTATGAAGGCTATTATCAACATGTAATTGAATAGTTATGTTGATAAGCAGATAGATCAAGTTATATGTCTCAGAAGTAGCCTTGAATAATTTAAAAAATCTTTTTAAAGCTAGAATATATTTTTTTAAAGCTAATGTGCATCAAGTGGTAATTTACAAAGTGCTTTGTATAGTGAATATTTCTAAGAATTAGAAACAAAATCTTTAATATAAATCTGTTGGGATAGTAGCTAAAAAATTTAAGCCAGAAGTGATCAAATTGAGGCATTATTAGTTAGCGTTAAAATCTATCAAGGCTGCCATAAAAAAGAACCAAGCTATAATTCTTAGCTTCCTGGAGTAAATTGCAGTGGTTCTAAAACAAGGCTTTCAATTTCTTATTGGATTCACTTATTCTGTATTTTGGATGAACCTACCAAGCATTGTTCTAATAATTCAGAAATTCTTGAAATATTATGAGTCATCAAGGTTGTAAAGCCAGAATAATAGCTGTGTTATTGAATGTTTGCAAAACAGTCTAGTAGTGGTTTGAAGAAGGTTGTTGTAAATAATCTCACAAGGTTTAAGGTACATTGCCTGATCTTGCAGAAGTGAATCTTAAATGTTTCTTTTTAAGATGCAGCTGTTCAGGATAGAACCTTATAAGATTTTTATTATTATTAACTATTCATTCAACATGAAACTCAGTCAACTGAACATTCAAAAATGCATCACAAATACATTGACTGGTGCTAATGGTTGATACGGGTTGTTGCCAGTGTCCTAAGTATCAACCAACTGTTATTCTATTCTATTCTATCTGGAAGAAGAGTTAGAAAATCAGTAGGTAGGAATTACTGGACCCAAGGCAAGGGTGCATTTATGTGAATTCCAGTTCAGTTCTGGCCACCTCTGTCACCATGCCCAGATATGATGCTGATCTATCTTTTTCGTTATAGATTGCCCTCGATTCTCACCTCTCCGACAGCTGCTCAAATGTCTTTTAAAAACACCGACTAGCTAACACAACTCCCTTCCTCGTTTTATCAGCAGCAGTAAAAATAAATGAAAAAAGAACTCTCTAGCACAAAAAGGGGCTAATGGAACAACAGCAAAACCAAGAACAGAATTTTTATCCCATCTTTATAGCTCTTGCGATAACTGGGGCAGCCAGCTTTTAATACATACCCAAAACGTATATCCACTTACAAGAAAGCGCACCCAGGTAACCGATACAAAAATATTTACTGATTGCATTGATTAGTTAAGTGGTTTATTGATTTATCCTTGGGTGGACGAAGTGAGAGGGGTAGAATAAAAAAAATAATCATGTGAAGTGTTAGTACCACTTTATAATGCCTTGGTAAAACCACACTTGGAATATTGCATCCAATTTTGGTCACCATGCTATAAATAAAATGTTGAGACTCTAGAAAGAGTGCAGAGAAGAGCAACAGAGATGATCAGGAGACTGGAGGATAAAACATGCAAAGAATAGTTGCAGGAACTGGGCATGTCTAGTTTAATGAAAAGAAGGACTAGGGGAGACATGATAGGAGTCTTCCAATATCTCAGGGGCTGCCCCAAAGAAGAGGCAGTCAAGCTATTCTCCAAAGCACCTGAGATTAGGACAAGAAGCAATGGATGGAAACTAACCAAGGAGAGAAGCAACTTAGAACTAAGGAGAAAATTCCTGACAGTTAGAACAATTAACCAGTGGAACAACTTGACTCCAGAAGTTGTAAATGCTCCAACACTGGAAGTTTTTAAGACGATGTCGGATAACCATTTATCTAAAGTAGTGTAGGGTTTCCTGCCTCAGCAGTGGGTTGGACTAGAAGACCTCCAAGGTCCCATCCAACTCTGTTTATTCTATTCTATTCTATTCTATTCAACAGACTAGACATACCCAATTCCTGCTTTCGCTCTTCATATGTTTTAGCCTCCAGTCCCCTAATCATCTTTGTTCCTCTTCTCTGCAGTCTCTCCAGAGTCTCAACGTCTTTTTATATAGCGATTTATATCGCCTTTTGCATGCATCACATGCATTTTAACTGCATGCATTGAAGGTAAAATGCAGGCCATGCAAGATTTAAAAAGGGCGTGGCTTCGACCACCTGATCGCAGCTGCCATTTTGACTTTTGGGGGACCAGATGCCCTGGGGCTCATCCTCACTCCTCACATCCCGAGCCTCGGCCGTTACCTGCGTGCATTTGCAGCTAGCCTTCATTCCTGCGTGTTTCATTCGTCCCTGGGTTCCTTCAAATCTACTGTGATGAGCGTAGACAATACCCACAACGCTATCTCGACTCTGCATTTTTCAAATATTTCAATACAGGGATGTATTGGCAAGATTTATGAGGCCCAGATCAGATAAATGTATGCACCAAAAGCATTTTTTTTTCCCTGGGTAAAGGAAAGACACTGTTTGCGCAGAGGAGGCATGTCAGGAAAGATATATAGAAACATAAATATATTATAAATGTGCCAGTAAGTGCAGGGGAATATCTGAGCATATTTCCGGTTGGAAATTGAAGGAGGGAGAGCCAGCTTGCTGCCAAAGAGCAGAGAAATATAATTCTGACAAAAGAAAGTCAGTCTCTTTCCTAACCTGGATTAATCTCTGTCTCTCTCTGTGTACGTCTTTCTCTTTCTTTCTTTCTCTCTCTTTCCCTCATTCCCCCTTTCTTGTTCTTTCTCTTTTTTCTCTCCTCTGTCTTTCTGTCTGTCTTTTTCTTTCTTCTTCCCTCTTTTCCTTTGTTCTTTCTCTTCTTGTTCTTTCTCTCTTTCCCTCGTTCTTTCTTTTTCTCTTTCTCTCCTCTCTTTCTCCTTCCTTCCCTCTCTTTCTTTTGTTTTTCTTTTTCTTGTTCTTTCTCTTATTGTTTTTCTCTGTCTCTTTCTCTTTCCCTCATTCTCCCTTTCTTGTTCTTTCTTTTTTCCCTCCTGTCTTTCTGTCTGTCTTTTTCTTTCTTCTTCCCTTTTTCTCTGTCTTTCTGTGTCTCTTTCATCTTTCTCTTTCCTTTGTTCTTCCTCTTCTTGTTCTTTCTCTCCTTCCCTCATTCCTTCTCTCTTTCTCTCCTCTCTTTCTCCTTCCCTCTCTTTCTTTTTTTTTTGTTCTTTCTCTTATTGTTCTTTCTCTCTCTTTCCCTCATTCTCCCTTTCTTGTTTTTTCTCATTTTTCTCTGTCTCTCTTTCTTCTTCCCTCTTTTTCTCTCTATCTTTCTCTCTGTGTCTCGTTCTTTTGTCTTTCTCTTTCCTTTGTTCTTTCTTTCCCCCATTCTTTCTTGTTCTTTCTTGTTCTCTCTCCTTTCTTTCGTCTTCCTTCTTTCTCTTCGTCTTTTTTTCTTGTTCTTTCTCTTCTTGTTCTTTCTCTCTTTCTATCTATCTTTCTCCTTCTCTTTCTCTCTCTCTCTCTCTGTGTGTGTGTGTGTGTTTCCTGGTGATTTTCACATCCTGATCCATCCATCCCATGAGCCCCACTCGCAGGGGCCCTGCCTCTGTCCCCTCTTCGCCTCCCTGCTTCCATGCTCAGGCGGGCACCCCTGTGCCTCCAGAAGGAACCAGATGCTCCCTGGGTTTATGAGGCCTTCATAAGCTTCTCACTCCAGCAGCCGCTTCTCATTCTCTTTCAGAGGCCATTAAAGTCAGCCGCCTCATTACCCGCCTTCAGCGTTTCTTCTCGCCTGCTGTTGCAACCCCTCCAAGCAAGTCCATTCCTTCCCTCACAATCTCCTTTCCCCATTAAATATAATCTTCTTTGTGTTTGTTTGTCTGTCTGTTTGTTTGTTTGTTTGGGTTCCTTGTGCCCTTGATCAGCGTGGCGAACATTTTCCCTTCGAGCGTGCAGCTTGGCTCACTTCCTCGAGCCGCCTGAAACGGCCTGGTCTTCAGACTCTTGGCTCACCACTCGTTTTTGGGATTTATTTATTTATTTTATGCCACAAGGCAGGTGATGTCTTTGTGTTTCTTGCACCCATGGTCCACTTTGAAGCTTTGTATGAACCTTCTGATGAGCATTTGACTGGATCATTCATGACAGGTTGTCCTCAACTTACGACGGCAATTAGGACCAGAATTTCTGTTGCTAAAGCAAGCTGAAGTGAGTCACGCCTGCGTTTAAGACACTATTTTCCATGGATGTTGAGCAAATCACTGCAGTGTGAGTCAGTTTCCAAGCGTCTGGATTTTTCATCACGTGAACACGGGGACAGTGCAATGGTCGTAAGTGTGAGAAACGGTCATAAGTCCCTTTTTTTCAGTGCCAATATAACTTCGAAGGGTCACTAAGCAAACGGTTGTAAGTCGAGGGCCACCTGTATTCTATCTTTCTGGACAAGAGTGGGTGACCAGTCTACCACCAGTCCCTTCTCTCCTGGGG
>JANHFT010009108.1:165217-176006 GCA_032467955.1 Pseudoxenodon macrops
GGGTCATGCAACTGGTGGAAGTGAGTGACATCGAGTTGGCCACGCCCACCCAGGTTTTGTGGCTCCCGGTGTTTTCTGTAGGAAACGGGTCCAAATGCTCTTTGAGTGTTTAAGGTTGCAGACCCCTGTCCTAGTCATTTGTTTAGTGACTGTTTAAAGTCAGAAAGGGACAATTTGTCGCGGCCCACTCGCCACAGCTGGCTCACCCATTGGCTTGCTGCAGCCGACTTGCCCTGACCAACACAACATAGGAGAACTCAACGTAGCTAGTTCACCACAGGATATTCCAATATGGGATAACTCAACGCAAAAAAACTGTACTATTATCCACCACTGTTTCTTCGACATTATTCTAATTCTTGTCATTCACATTTCATTTTGTCCTTCCTTTAGCAGCCTTTCTTTAATGATTCTATTCCACCATTTCTTTGATATTTCTTCAATATTATTGAAGAAATGGTGGAATAGAATCATCAAAGAAAGGATGCTAACGGAGGGACAAAATGAGACGTGAATGATAAAAATTAAAATAATGTCGAAGAAACAGTAGCGGATAACAGTTCAGTTATCCTGCATTGAATTATCCCGTGTTGAATTGTCCCACAGCAAGTTGTCCCATGTTGAGTTGGCCGGGGCGCAGCGGTGGGTTCTAGCTTACCTCGCCAGTGGTTTGCTGCCTCCTGCACTGTATGTGCGTGCACCTTGTGAGTGCGCGCATGCGCAGTAGAAAAAAATCCCCAAAACATTCAACCAAAAAAGGTCGAAAACAAGATGGCGATGCATGCACAGTGCCAGAAACTTGACTTCTGCGCATGCGCAGAAGAAAAAAAATCCAGGAAAAATCCCCCCCCCAAAAAAAAGGCTGAAAACGAGATGGTGACACATGCGCAGTGCCGGAAACCCGGCTTCTGCGCATGCGAAGAAGAAAAAAAATCAAAAAAAGTTTTTTCCTGAAAAAAAAATCATAAAAAAAGATGTTAGCGTCCATGAAGCATCAGAACCGGCTCCGTGATGTCACCAGCGGCCTACTACCTACTCGATAGAACCGGTCCAAACTGGTAGGAACCCACCTCTGCCGGGGCAAGTTGGCCTAGATTTGTTCAAAGTTACAATAGCACTGAAAAAAGTGACTTACAACTGGTAGTAGCACTTCCCATCTTCGCAGTGTCCCCATGATCACGTGATCAAAATTTGGGTGCTTGGCAACCAGCATATATTTATGACAGTTGCAGCATCCTGTGGTCAGGGGATGATCAGCATTTGCAATCTTTCCAGTCAGTTTTGGACAAGCAAAGTCAATTGGGGAAGCCAGATTCACTTAAAACTGCATGATTCACTGCAGTGATTCACTTACAATTATGGCAAAACGGGTCATAAAATTGAGTACAACTCACTTAACTGCCCTGCTTAGCAAGGAAAGTTCTGATTCCAATTGTGGTTATAGGTTTTAAAATGTAAGTGACAGGAATTTCCTCCTGGAAAAGATACATTATTTTCCACTTATTTCTCTGTAATTGAATTCTCTATCAAGGGTAAGACTTGAATGTTGAAAACTAGGGATTTAAATGCCATTTAATCCAGTTGTTTGGAATATGGGTCCTTATTAAAATATCCTTTACTGAGCAACTGAATTCCACGGAGCTTATTCATTCTGAGTATTTGGCACCATTTTATTTAAGAAGGCTTGTTACCCTTTCTCATTTGCCAAAACCCTTCCTAGTTAGGAGGCAATGTATTAGGGAGTGTGTGTGTGTGTGTGTGTGTGTGAAATAAATTACTCTCATCTGTTAAATTCTCTCATCATCCTATGATATCGCTGCATCACAAGACATACACCCCTCGGACACTCAGAAACCTAAAAGTGCAGCCATCGGGTTCCAAAATTTACCTGCTTCTATTTTGTTTTAAATGTTACCAAATCCACTTCTGGGATTTGGCCAGTCAAGGTTTTTTTTTTTTAATGGAGAATGTTATCTTAGTTGAATAATCTTAATAGGGATGAAAATAAATGACCATCTGCTGAGAATAATTTTATCTTCTACTTTACAGAGGTTATTATTTCCATTGTAAAATAAGTAAAAATGTACATGCAATTTGTCATTGTTCATAATAATATTATACCTTCATGTTGACAAATTGTTTGGTGGCATATAGGAACGCTGATTTCTTTTCAAATCCCCCAAACAGTAAAAGGAGAAGCTTTGTTGTCTGTGGAAAACTAAAATAAAATTAGATTCATAATTAGAGCTTGCAGCATTGAAAGAAATGTAACGAGAAAAGGAATCCTTTACTTGGTGCTCTTTCACAAACGATTTCTAAACATTAAATTACACCAAAAGGGCAAGTCCATATTTCTGAATGTACAAAAATGTTCAGTTGCTTAATATTCTGCAAAAACGCAAAGCAATTACATTTCAACACTAAAGCCAACTTCTTCTCAAGATAAGGAACAATCAAAGGCACTTTAGGGACTGAGTAAAGTGTCCATTTACAGTGGGAAAACTATACCAATAAAGAAAATTTATTTGCATGCCTCTCTTGATTTATTTTTCCAAACCTTCCATCTGAGAGAAACTGATTCATATGCCCCCCTGAAAAGCAGCTACAACGTACTGTCATTCCATGTTTCATCCCATCTGAACTCAAAATTGCACTACTGAATGCAAATAGATTACAAGCTTTTTAAAGGAGCATATATTTTATATTTTGTTTATTTATATCCAGCCTTTGTTATTTTTATGAATAAGTCAAGGTGGCAAACATACATAATATTCCTTCCTTCTCCTATTTTGGCCACAACAACCACCTTATAAGGTGAGTTGGGCTGAGAATGAGTGACTGGCCCAAAGTCACTCAGTCGACTTTCGTGGCTAAGACAAGACTAGAAATCACAGTTTCCTGGTTTCTAGGGCAAGACCTTAACCATTACATCAACCTAAAATATTTGATGTTTTATTTATCTATCCTCTCTCTCTCTCTCTCTCTCTCTCCACGCACACATGCACGCACACGATAAATATTAGTGGAGGTAAATTAGATAAATTTATCAATACCGCAACCAAGAATAAGAAAAATACATCAGAAGCAGAGCATTATCTAGTGAGACAATTGGTTTCATGGATGATAAGGACATATAAAAAGTTTTGAAGAGCTTAGGAGGGGAGGTTTAAAAAAAATCTGAGAGAGGATATTTGGCAACTAGAGGTGTGCAGATGTTTTAATGTCAAAATGTTCCAGTCTTGTTTGTTCTGATCTCACCAGAAGCCTTCTGACATCAAAATTGACTATTCCAAATTCTCTAGAAGTGGTCTGACCTTAAAACGGGATGGTCTGACTGCCAAGTAGAGGTTAGAATGGCCTGTTTCAAGGTTGGACCGTTTCCAATAAGCTTGTAAGGTTGGAACAGTCTATCTGACTTTGGAACAAAATGCTTAGAGATTGGAACACTTTGACCCTGCAATACTCTGCTTACAAAAGTGATGCAAATAAACTGGCCAACTATAGATCTCCATTAACCTTTTAAGTATCTGTATGGTACCTATGGATAAAATTGAATATCTGAGCTATTGAGGAGGACAGTATTGATCCTGAACAAACAGGATTCCAGGGGGTTAGATCAACAATCAGTCCTGGTGTTAACAATTACTTACTGAAATGTGCATTGCGCACTTATGATGAGCTTGTTGATTTTTGGGCAGCATTTGACCTGATTTGAAGAAATAGGTTAGGGGTAATTGTAAGTAACTCCTTGAGAGAGAGAAGCACCTCCCATTTCCTATATGTTATATGAGAAAATGGGTTTACAAATGATGTGTAGTCACCAGGAGACTTTCTAACTACATTAAAATTGTTTTTTGGGGGGTGAAGCAAGATTGTATATGGGCTCCATATTTTTTTTTATAGCTATGTTACATAAATTTAATGTTGTAAGCTGCCCATAGTCGCTTCAAAGCGAAATGGGCAGCAAGCAAATTTAATAAATTAATGAATAAACTCATTAGTAAAAACTCTGGATATCCATGCCCCTAAATTAGCAGAAATAAATATTCCAAGCTTTTTCATTTGCGACTGATGCAATAATACTTCCATAAACAAGTTAGCATGAGAAAGAAATAAAAACTTCGGCATCCTCTAGCCAAAGTTAAAATTTTATCATAAATTATGGGGGGGAAATCAAAACTTTTAGTGCTTTCCAACATCAAACAAAGGCACAAATGGAGAATTAATAACCACACAGATTATTCAGTGTTAAGTATCTAGCGGTTACTTTTCCAGAGCAATAAGAAATGAAAGGCTCAGATTACACATGCTGCTTTGAAGGCCCAGAGGAGTGCCACAGCCGTTCTAAGATTTTAGAGAAAACAAGGTGAGAAATTTGTTCTGGCAGTGATTAAACCATTTCAGGCCAAATGATTAGCACAAAGGATGTATGCAATGCAGCTGGGTTCCTCCTCGTATTATACGATCTATCAACAGATTCCGTTAGCTTTCTTTAGGGCCACAATAGGTAGTCCCAGATGTATAATGGAATCCTAGGCTGGAAGCAGGCTTGCTAATGTTGGTCTAGAATACTAACTTGGATTCAACATAACTTGAAACCCCAATGGATTATTTCTGCTGTTGTGGATAAACATAGACAACTGGCAATTAGTTTGCGCACAAAAGCTCATGACCTCTGGCTTCTCACCTCTATCATCGGGGTATGAAAATATCATGATGATGGTTAAAGAAAGGATGGCTGATCTGGAGCACCAGAAGAAACTGGTCCATATTTCTGTTGCTCATTAGGTGATGGCCTGCCAATAATTTCCAAAAATCTTACTATCATTATTTTTTAGAAACATAAGGTAAAGTTTCCCCTCGCACATATGTGCTAGTCGTTCCCGGCTCTAGGCGGTGGTGCTCATCATTTCAAAGCCGAAGAGCCAGCACTGTCCGAAGACATCTCCGTGGTCATGTGGCTGGCATGACTAAATGCCGAAGATGCATGGAGCACTGTTACCTTCACACCAAAGGTGCTCCCTATTTTTCTACTTGCATTTTTACATGCTTTCGAACTGCTAGGTTGGCAGAAGCTGGGACAAGTAATGGGAGCTCACTCCGTTACGCAGCACCAGGGATTCGAACTGCCGAACTTTTTGATCGACAAGCTCAGCGTCTTAGCCACTGAGCCACCACGTCCCATTTTTTAGAAACATAGACGGGCCTTTTCAAGGGCCCTCACTCATGCTTTCCGCTCTGCTATCTTGGAAGGCAGATATAAGAGGATTTCATGAATAGAAAAACTCATGTAGAAAGAGGGAAAGAGAATACATGGCCCATATTCTTTCCAGCTGCCCCTTCTATGAGCAAACTAGTGTAGAAAGTTAGCGCTCACCCCTCTCCTAGAAGAATGAAATATTTTGAGGAATATTTTAAAAAGGCAGAATATTATATTTCCCAAAGGGAGAAAGCAACCCCCACTTTCTTAATAGCTCCAGTAGATATTTTATGCCCATTAGGAAAGACTGGACCAGCCTATCTACAAATCAAAAGACCTTCAGCTCCAGGATGATGGGATTATCCTTCAGGGCAAAGCCATTAAGCCACAATAGGAATTGCCCAACACCCTTTCAGAAAACAAGCCCCTTCATTTCATTACTCTCAAACTTCAACCAAACTTATCTCAGACAAATTCCTAGGATTTGTACATGGCACCATGGGAGTCTGACAACAACCAATAGAATACATGTTCTTGCACAGAAACAGGAAGCTCAAGTGCAAAGCCCAAGAGAAGGTATAAATACCCCTCACTCAACTCCATCTGGTCAGCTGCCTAGAACCATATGCCTTTCTCCTGGCTTGGAACCGAACCAGATGGATATTTCTCCCAACACTAGATAACTAAGGATAACTTTCACTTATTAAAAACTTGAAAGGGCAGTCCGCACAATATTACCTGTTGCTGAAGGATGCAACTGTAATGGTTTAAAAAGTTGCAAAATTCTGCTCTAAAGCCATACAAAAACATAACTGCCTGATCGAAAAGATAGCACATAAGGCTTAGCAAAGCAAAATTCCATATTTTATCACACTTTAATATCGTATGCCATTAAAAACATTTACTTCCATTTTTTTTAACTTGCAATCCTATGCCTCCAGCAATGTTTTACACTGTAGCAAATAAAGTAGATAAGTTATATAGGTAACAGATTTGGTAGGTTTAATAAACGAGATTAATAAAATGAAGAGCCTTTACAGTTTATAGTTTGTTATGCTATTTTAGAATTACCCATTTTATACATGCAAGGATATTTTGATTTTTTTCTTCTTCTGCAGTAGTCACGGACTTTAATAAAAGTTGTTCTATTCTGACTTTGGATGTCTGTATGGTCACATGAATGTGGTTTTCTTGACAATTGGGCAGAAGTGGTTGTCAGGTTCCTCTTTTGAGATCCTTTTCCAGGCCAGCATATTGCTCTAATATTCCTCATAAGGCTCACATCCAATACTAGCCAAGCCCAGACTCTGCTTAGCTTCTGAGCTGAAACAAAAATGGCTGGGCTCTCCGACTACATCAGATGCATGTGGTACAAGATACTCCTCAACTTGCAACCATTCATTTAGTGACCAACATTACAAAGGCACTGAAAAAAGTGACTCGCAACCAAGTCCTTGCATTTAACATCCATTGCAGCATCCCCACGATCTCATGACCAAAATTCGAGCATTTGGCAACCAGCATGTATTTACAATGGTTGCAGCATCCCTGAGTCATGCAACTGTCGTTTGAGACCTTCCAAGCATAAGTCAAAGGGGGGTAGCTGGATTCTCTTAATGACCACATGATTCACTTATTAATTGCAGTGATTCGCTTAACAACTGTAACATAAAATTGGGCACGACTGACAATCGTTTTGGTTAGCAATGGAAATTCTGGGCCCAATTGGGATCGTAAGTCGAGAAATATCTGTATTATACGAATGTGTTAAATAAATAAGTGAATACCTGATATTTTCAGGGAAGGATCTGAAGAACAAAGGCTAACTGTTAACAAGGCATACAGGTTGAAGGTGGTGCAATATATACCTTTCTATTAATACTTCCTTTTGAAAATAATCTCTTGTTGTCTGCAATCATAACGCAGTAGGTGGAGGGATTTCCCCCCCTTCTTTTTGTATTTTCCTCATTCTTAGCAGCATCCAGCTGTTCTGTATCATTCAAAGAAGACACATCTGATTCAGTTGTGCTCCTAGCAAACAATTATGAAGTTAAATGCTGAATTCCTCTCTCTCCATTAGTCAATGCTATAATACTACAAGACTGAAATACATTTTTCTTGGTAGCATAGAAGAGACAATTGCTCAAGGAATTGTTACAAAAGGGGTTGTGGTAAACACATTGCTGGATGAGTTGGATTGGGAAAAGTATAAAAGCCTTGTAAATGACTACTGTATATTACAGTGTCAAGATAAAAGTGCTTGTGTTGATTGACTCCAGAAAAGGCACCTGGGAATTATGACTGTTACTTTGATGAAAGCGTCAATCCATGATGCTGTGAAAAACATTGCATCAATTCTATGTTCGGAATCATCCAGAAAAGAAAATCACATAGTAAACATCGTAATATTTTTTATACAGCTTCATAGTCCCATCATATTTGGAAAGCTGCCTTTGAGTCACAAAACCTGAAAAGCAACATTATGGAACTGGATAAAATAATCCCTCAAAAGGCAACCAGCATGATTCAGGATCTGGAGTATCCATTCTGTAAGAAAAGGTTAGTGAGTGCTTTTTATCTTAGAAAAGCAATGAACAAGTGTCCTACAACAGGGGTTCCTAACCCTCAGGTTGCGGCCCACTATCGGTCCGTGTCCTATTTGGAATTGGGTCGCATGAGTGGCTGGCCAGAGTGCGTGCAACTCAACTTGCACGACCAGCAGGCTAGGGGCCACTTGCGCTCATGCGTACCGGCCTACTGTGTGTGCAAATTGAGCTGAGTGTGTGCAGACTGGCACATTGCTCATGCAAGTCAAGCTGTGCATGTGTGCACTTGGCCGCCGCTTGCGCAAATCAACCAGCATGCATGTGCGCTGGCCCACCATTCACACAAGGGCTGTGTGCTCGTACAAATGCACACTGGCCCACCGCTCACACGGCCCAGTTCCCCTTCCCTCCCCACCCAGCCAAGCCGCAAAGATTGGGGACTGCTGTTCTAGAATTCTGAATCATATGATAAAGTTAAATGGGAAATTCAAGAAAAATAAAAGGAAGTATCTCCTTAGATTGCCTGACCAAAGCTGTGGTGCATTGGAAGGTATAATAAGTAAGACTGAGGGCAGGGGAAACCCCTCCTTCAGACTCATCCTTTTCATTGAATGGAATGAGTTATGCTTGTAAAAGCACGCACACACGCACACGGATTGATTTTTGTCACCGTTATTGGTGGGTCAGCTGAGCCACCTACAAGTGAAGCTCTGCTTCTGGGGCCTGGCATATTTCCCTTTGGAAAAGTAAAAGATGGTGGACCACAGAATGCAAGTGGCTGTGGCAGGTGCTATTCAAGGTGTCTTGGGTCAGATTAAGACCACTGATTGACGGATTCCTATTCCTGTCAAATATGTTATTTTCCTTGATGGGATATAATGATAGCTGTGAAATTGGATAGGAATCACAGATTTTTGAAGGATCAAGTCAGATATCAAAGTTGCATCCAGTAATAATACCAATTGTCCTTTCAATATCAATTTTATTGATTGATTTATATGGCTGCACATCTCAGCAAGTAACTCTGGACGGTGAACAGTTTTAAAATAGTCCTTGACTTAAAAATGGTCACTTAGTGACCATTTATGACAGACAAACACCTCCTCCCTGACTACATTTTGGGTACCCGGCAACCAACCCACATTAACACCTATTTGCAGCATCCCGGGGCTACATGACTGTAATTTGTTTGCTTTTTTTGCCAAAAATCATTGTTTACATCCAGTTTTCAACAAAAAACACCTCATAGTGAACCATGGATTTCTTTAACCGCATAGCGGTTACTCGATGACTATGGCATTTGCTTAATGACCGCTCCCAAAAAAGGTCATAAAAATGAGTCCAGTGAACATGGTGACTTTATGACTATCGTTACTTACAACCAGGCAGGATCCATTATGGTTATAAATTGAGGACTACCTGTAAAACTAAATTCCCCCCATACATACAAAAATTAAAATAGCATAATTGCTGAATGGGGTTTGTTCCCTTACGTCTTTCCTGTAAATATCTGGCTGGCCCTTTTGAGAAGAGAGTATTCGGCAAAGCCCAATTCCCCAAGACTTTTTTTTACATTCCGAATGTAAAAAGCATTTATGAGCTGGGGAACTCTGCATGGTTACTGACTTTGTTGATGTACTACCAGCTGGGAAACAGGGACTGATCACTACGCTTTGATTTGCTGTTTATGGTATTAAGTCCTTGAGATTGCTATTCATACAGTCCCCCCCCCCCACTTCCTGGGGTCTGCCTAGTTCACAAATGAGATGCTTTATCCTATAGTATGTACTGTCTTGTAGTGCCAACATTCTCCTGTGCTTGTTCCTTCTGTTTTTCTATAGATGAGTTTATGAAATAGCCTATCTTGGTAGCCTTGCTAGCTACGTGGAAGACTGGGGCCTCAGATTCATGGGAATTAAGTCTTTGAGGGATTCAGCATTGGCATGGCTTCATAGTTTAGCACTCACAGAGACCAAAGGGAGTTCTCTGACTTAAGAGGAGCGTTTCTAACTCAATTATCTCAATGGATCTCTCTCTGCCCTTAAAAAGCATGAAATTATGGCTGAAGCCACTTAGTTTCTGCTCCCAGAATGCATTGGTGGCCCCGCATGGAGCTGTACTGTATTGTTTTAGCAGTGAGGGCCATGTTCTCGTTTCCAGCAACAAGACCGCTGTTATTTAGTGGCTTCAATAACCTTGGGCAATGTTATTCTGGTTGCCAGGGAAACATTTCCTTTGTTGGAGCCCATGAACTATTGGGTGTAATTTATGGATTTATTTACGTTCTGGTCCTGACAAGAAGGTTACAGTTGGGAAGAAAACAGGACTTGCGGCCTGCGAAAGAGGAGCCGTTCCTGCAATGCTAAAAATTAAAACTCCTAAACCAGGCCCCTGTGCCTTGAGATTTATTTCCTTTCAGTCCTGGTGGTTAGCCCCTTTTGCAACTTTTGAAAAATTCAAGCTCCGGAGTCTTAATTCTTTTAAGGTCAACACCTAAACTCGCTAGGTCCAAACAACAAACAAAATCAGAGCTGTGTTTTCCTTAATTGACAGGCCATATGTTGACTGGTTTGACGTTTCTTGAAAAAAATATTTTTTTATGTTCTGCTTAAATTTCCTTTTTTTGTCAAAGAGCAGAAAGAATTGGCAGGACGTGATGAGACACACGGGAATACTTAGAACTGGCGTAGAGCGGCTGGGTGGGTGGTGGGGAACGAATCGTTTGTATCTGTCCTGCTCTGCATTTTCACACACCCCCTGAAATTCAAAGCAGCCTCCAGAAGCGTGACCCAAGACTGTGGGTGATAGAATTGGCTTGGGTTGGTATAATTTGCCACCAATGTCTGGTCTTGGGTTTGCCTCTGGCATATTGTACATCCAAATCTCTCTTCTGCCCCTCAAACATTCAGAATTCTGTTTTGCAAATCAAGGGGTTTTTTCTTTAATGCAATATTTATGATGCACAAAATTCAGATCCATATGTTAAAGAACATGTTCAGAAACAATCTTTCCTCCCCCCCCCCGGAAAGTGTCGATTTAAAAT
>JANHFT010009108.1:196395-209779 GCA_032467955.1 Pseudoxenodon macrops
AATCTGCAGCTGTTTCATTGGCTGCAGAGGCCTTTCCTGAAGTGCCTCTGATGGCAAAATGGAGGCCAGAGGCGAAACACGCAAGTGGTGACAAGCGGCCACAGAAGAAGTGGGTTGGCAGCGGGCTCCTGCAGGGTGGGGTTGGCAGTGCCGCTGCCACAAGGTGAGTCAGTGGAAGACACCCGAAAATAAGACGCGGTGCCTTTATATATATATATGGGGAAACACAGTAGTTCATACACAAGAAAAATTCATTTGCCCAGCAGGAAAAGTTGGAGAAATACTATTGAAAAGGAGGATTTAAATGAGGGTTTCAAAAGAGCAGAGACCATATCTACTCTTTGCCTATTCATAGATTAACTGTCCACAATTTGTGGTGACCCAATGGAAATTTTGCCACAGGTAGATAACTTTCATGAAATCTGAAGCTATGTTTCCCCAGTTTTAGAGATATTGTCTACACAAATGTATTTTGGAGATCGTTGGGATTTTCCAGTTTATTTCTCAGGTTATAGACCCACATTGTTTTGAATACTGACTCTTTCATGGATACAATTAGATATGGGGTTAGAAGAGCAGAGACATAAATGAGGCCATTGTTTAACAAGTTGCCTTTACAAGACATAATTTTTGCAAAAGCATTGAATTTGTTTTCATGTCAGCATACCTAGCTTTCATATATGGCGCATGTGGTGTAAATCTAGGCATCTTCAAAGAGCTTGCTATCATTTCTTCCAAAATTAGAATGTAGTTTTTTTAATACACAAGTCTTTTTTTTTTAATCAACTCAAAGTAGTGGCGGGTTTTTTTTATCTTGCTTTGTGATACAGGAAGCAAAATTCTAAGTGTTGAACCCAAACTGATGTTCCCTGGGAGAGAGAAGACAAATGGAACCTGGGATTTTGGGGTTGTCTCTGCTCATTTTCAGTGCCTTCAGCCTGGCATTGAGAAACACTTGCTTTGTATCTTGATCTTCTAGATTCATGATGAGTGCCTACCTCTCATGTCTTCCACCTGTGACTGCGGGAATCTCAGAGACCATATCCTGCCGCCTTCAGCAATCTACCCTGTTGTACTGGTGAGAGCAAGGAACCTTTTGAGACAGTGGTTATAACTGGCAATCCTGTTGTAGAAACTTAAAGGCAGAGTTTTAAGAGTTTACATGTACTGTATTTTTCGGAGTATAAGTTGCACACTCCCCCCCCCTAAAAGAGGCTGATAATTTGGGTAGCTTTTTTCCAGACCTAACGAAGCGATTGAAGAGTGAAGCGATTTTTGCAGGCTTTTTTCATTGCTACTCCCACCGAAGAACCTTTTTTTTTCAGACCTAAGTCTTTGCAGGCTTTTTTTATTGCTACTCCCTCCAAAGAACTTTTTTTTTCCAGACCTAACCAGTTGCTAACGATCTTCCAGGCTTTGCAGGCTTTTTTCATTGCTTCTCTCTATCAGCTGTGCTTTAGAAGCTTTTTTTTTCCAGACCTAACCAGGGGATAAAATAATGTGCTGAAGCTGACCAGACTAAAGATGCTAGCCAGATGAATACCTGGTAGGCAGATTCCCCCCCCCCCATTTTCCTCCCAAAAAACTAACTCAGGTGCATCTTATTCTCCGAAAAACACGGTAAATCAGTGTGTGAGGGGCCTGAGTGCTATCTGTGCTTGGTTGTTTTCTTGCAGACGTTTTATTACCCAAATAAAACATCTGCAAGAAACGTTTATATATAAAGGAAAGCAAGCATTTTCCAGTTCTTGGGAGGAAAGAAAAATCCTTAGTTGGGCAGAGTTTCTTTATCAGGACCAGCCCAAATGCCAGGAAAACTTGGAATGCAATCTTCCGAGTTATCCAAAACTGTTCTTCAAAAGGGTACGTAAAGCAGCTGATGGAAAAGAAAAAAAAACCTTAAAAAAGAAAAGAAAAACAGGGCTTGCAGTGAGTCATTTATCATGTTGATGCATTGCAAGAGATATTTTGGTTTATTTCCTCTTTTGGATGGAATGGCCCAAAGTTATTTTTAAACTGTTTTAGTTTCATTCCTTTGGGTGGTGGTGCACCCTCCTGTATGTGTCGCCCTTGCGAAGAATGTATGTTTCTTTGAGATTCAAATTGCCTTCATCAGATGCCACTTACAGTGCAGTTGAATCTACAAGAGGAGAATCAGAGGGAGGGGCCATAGCTCAGCGATAGAGCACACAGCAGGCATTCAGAAAACTCCCTGTTTATTTTCTAGCATTCCTTGAGAAGGTCTACAACATTGCTATAGACCAGGGGTGAACAACCTTGGCAACTTTAAGACCTGTGGACTTCAACTCCCATAATTCCCCAGCCAGCATCCCTGCTGTAGTCTGAGCCATATATTAACTCGGAATAAAGCACCTTCTGAGATTCCTCCAAGGAATCTGCTGTAGAAGCAGACTCACCCTGTTTCTGACGTACACTCAAACCCCTTTTCTATTTTGAGAAGTGGTATAAAATGTTTGTTGGCGGGGGGTGGTGGGGTGGAATTGCCAATTGTGGAATGCCCCCTCCCCACCCCATTTTCAGAACAGGCCATTGACCAGATGAGCTGAGCTGACTTTGCATCAGTGAAGGGCTAACCCCAGGCTGCTCCTTTCAGCCATTTCAAAACAAAGAGCAAAGACTTCAAGAAAGTTTTGAGCCATCATCATCTTGTTGGGAAACAAAATTCCTCCAAATCAAAAGATGCAGTCTGCTCAAAGGAAGGAAGGAAGGAGGGAGGGAGGGAGGGAGGAAGGAAGGAAGTGGTCTATCTTTGTTCTGGAGACCTACAAGCACCTAACCTTCAAGAGAAGAATGTCTATGGAGATTCTCAGTCACCCAGGCCGTGGTTGTCCCAAAGGTACTTTGAAGAAGCTTCTTGAATGAGAAGCAAAACATCTTCAAAGAAAAACAAGTTGCCTCTTGAAAAAGCACCTTTGGGACATCAAGAGAGTATATGTTTTTTTTATAGGCCATGGCTGGGCTGTTCCTACCCCAAAAATTCTCTGCCATCTCTGAATCTTCTGATTTGTCCTATCATCACCTGCTCGTCTTTCTTTCTCCCGTGTGTCACAGGAGCGGCAGAACAGCCAAAAAAATGGGACCCCTTCAGAAGAACCAGCTCAGCCATTCACTACTCCGGAAGGACAGGCCTTGCGGGTGAGTCTGGGTTAAAAGTGGGCAGAGCTGGTTGCCAGCACATGATGACTGACTAGAGTACTTGGCTCCCTGAGCACTCCCTGCTGTCTAGGGTTGAGGTGAGAATGCTTCCAGTTCCGCTTGTATTTCGAAAGATTAGCCTGTGTCTTTTAGATGCAGATGGATTGCTGAATCTAGTCCTCATGTGTTTGTTCTCCTATGTTGTGCCCTGCGTTTATGAAGAGGTTGTTTCAGCCAACATAACATACCTGCACACTTCAAACCCAAGAACACACTAAGGCAGAAGCTTGCCCACCCCAAGGATAAAACACTCAGACAGAAACTGAGCAACGTGGTATATGCGGAACAATGCAGTGAGCCATGTGCAGATCTGTACATTGGGGAAACAAAACAGCCACTTCATAAAGGCATGGCACAACATAGGAGAACAAACACATCAGGACTAGATTCAGCAGTCCCATCTGCATTTAAAAGACACAGGCCACTCTTTTGAAGACAACAAAGTCCATATTTTGGACAGAGAGGACCGCTGGTTTGAAAGAGGGGTCAAAGAGGCCATCTATGTCAAAATTGAACAGCCCTCTCTCAACAGAGGGGGAGGGATACAACATCACCTATCTCCAGTCTACAACACAGTCCTTTCAGCAGTTCCAAGAAGGCCCCACACCCATTTGCACCACTCAGGTGACCCTGATGACACAGATAAACCTCCGGGTGACCTTAACAACCTGCTAAATGAATGCAAATGTCCAGCTGTCTGCAAGGACTATCCATTCTTCCATTCCCCACTATCCAGTCAGAACTGAAGAAGCTTCTTGGATGAGAAGCGAAACGTCTTCAAAGAAAATCCAGAAAATCCAGTTGCCTCTTGAAAAAAAAAAAAACCTTTGGGACAAATTGCTACATAGGTAGCCCTCAACTTACAACCGTTTGTTTAGTGACCTTTCAAAGTTAAAAACAGCACTGAAAACAGTGACTTAAAATGCGGTCCTTGCATTTAAAACCATCTCAGCATCCCCATGGACAAAATTTGGACACTTGGCAGCCAGCATTATATTTATGATGGTTGTGGTATCCTGCGGTCTTGCGGTGGCCATATGCGATCTTCCCAGCTGATTTCTGACAAGCAAAGTCGATGGAGGAAGTTGAATTCACTTAACTACAATGGTTGACTTAACCATGGCAAAAAAAAAAGGCTGTAAAATTGGGCACCACTCACTTAATAACTACCTTACTGATCCCAATTTTGGTTATAAGTCGAGAATTACCTGTACCCGGATGACTGACTGCTTGTTGTGTCTCAGCTACAGGACAGGGATCTGTCAGGTTCTCCTCTTCAGCCTTGGAATTGGAGGAGGGTGAAAGAGGGATATTCAATCCATCAAATTCAAATGTGACAAATTGTGCAGGTCCTGGTATTGTTCAACGTCTACAACTTCCAGCACTCCTAGCTACCTTGGGTGATAATGACAAATGCTGGGAGTTGTGATTCAGCAACCCATCTACAAAAAAAGGGCCCGAGGGAAGGATGAACGGAAGTGCCTCCCTCCCATCCAGCTGTCTGTCAATCCCTGCTCTCTCCCGTTTTTCCATTTGGAAAAGAAACTTATTTTAGAACATTCTAGACCTCTTCTGAAAAATACTCTGTCATGGTTCAGAAGCAGCAAAATAGCCATTCGGCCTGAGGCAGCTGCTTCTCACTGCAGTGAAAGGTTTATCAGATCAGAAATTGCAAACACAAGGCTATTTCTGGTAGGTGCATCTAGGGATTAATGTTCCTAGATATTTGTACAATTGATTTTACTTTAGCCATTAAAGGAGACACGCGTATTAAGATGATTGATTACGTTCATAGCAATAAGGAGAACTGTTGCGTGCAGCTTGGTACCCATAGACCCCTGTGGGAATAAAGCTTACAGTAAATCCATGTAGCTGCATGATTAGACTTGATGTCATTTCTGACTACCCGGCCCAATTTACCCCTGTTTTTTCTATCTCTGTATGTGCTGTGCTGTATCCCAATCTGCATCCTGTTGTCACAGTGCAGGGCATTTACCAATCAGATTTGGCCATTTACCAAGGCTATTTGTGTTTCTAACCCCTTTCCACAGATCATCCCTTTGCCTGACACACACCCCTTGCTTGTCTTTGTCAATCCTAAGAGTGGTGGAAAACAAGGAGAGAGGTGAGAACGGAGTAGGGTTGGAAGTGGGAATGTGGGAATAGGGCAGGCTAGGCATCTTAGGACAACGTAATCCAAGCAAACCAAGTTGTTTTCAGAACATTTTTTTTCTCCTTACGCTCCCAAATGTTTCTCTTGGACATAATATAAATCCTGAACTGCCTATATAATGCCATGGATCCAGTATCGGTGGTGGAACCCCAAAATTAAAATTTAAAAATACAAATTTTTAAAAGTTTGGGGTGATAATTAAGGCACCAGGCTACAAACTGGGAGTCTGTGAGTTCTAGTCCCACTTTAGTCATGAAGCCTGTTGGGTGCCTTAAGGACAGTCACTCTCAGCCTGAGGAAGAAGGAAAGCAATGGTAATAGCTTCTGAAATCTTGCCAAGAAAACTGCAGGGACTACTCCAGGCATTTTCCAGAAATTAACATTATATTTGCCGGAAATTTTTCAGGTTTTCTGCAGAGAGGTTGCTGAAAATTTACCAAACATGGGACATAATTAATTTTTTTTTAATTGTTGGCATCTATTGCTGAAAATTTGGCCAGTTCTGATGTAGATTTGATTTGCCTTCATGTTTGGAACCTAGAATTGATGAGATGTGAAGGTCTCTGCATTCCTGTTTGATGGGATGCAATATTTATGTCTCTGTCAAAATGGAGTTCAGGTTTTACTGCAGTGGGGATTTTTGACTGGTTATGTCTTGTTGATAGAGTGCTGCGGAAATTTCAATATCTGCTGAACCCACGACAAGTTTATAACTTATTAAAGGGTGGTCCTGGACCTGGGTGAGTTAATGTGAACGTTTGTACATCAATCTGATTTTCCTGCTTACCTGTATTTCACATGTTTTGCAGGATCAGTAGCTAATTTTTGTGTGTGTTTTTGTCCTAGCCTCAATTTTTTCCGAGATATACCAAATTTCCGTATCCTAGTTTGTGGTGGTGATGGCACCGTGGGATGGATCCTGGATGCCATTGGTAAGTATTGTTTATATAGTTCTATTAAATATTTTTAAAAAGAGAATTAAAAACTAATACCAATAATATACCAAATACAATAGAAAAAAATAAGTAAAGAATGTAAATTTAATAATTCACTTCTTGTTTGTAATGTATGTAAAGATGAGAGGAGTCAGAAAGTTAAAAGAGACTTAATATAATGATATAGATAGGAATAAGCTCAAGTTAAAGATAAAAACAAAGGAAAATCTGTAAAAAATAGCAAAACCGTTTAAGAAAAGCTGTAAAAGAGAGTACATGTATATATATATTGTTGTTTTTGTACTTCTGTTTATTTGTTTATTGTTTGTTTACTCTTTGTAAGTTTTTGTATGTTGGTTTTAAAAAACTTTAATAAACATTATTTAAAAAAAACACTAATGCTAAATAATAGAAATGGGGGGGGTGGGGTGGAGAAAAGAAGGAAGAAATCAAAGAAAAAGCTAAAAGTGCAAGAAAGAAAAAAGAGTAAAAAGAAAAAAGAAAACACGATACAAAGAAGTAGTAACCAATATTCTTTATAGCAGTTTTAAGAACAATTATAAATTTATCTCTTACTCTATGGCTAAATATAACTCTGTTCTTTCTATAATCTCTTCTGTCTAATCATTTTTTTCTTTTTCATGTAAAAAACATTTATAAAGAGTTTCCAGTCAACAATAAACATAGATACTATGTTTTCTCTGTTCAAAGAAGTCAAATTAAGCATCTCTGTATGTTTTAACATCATCAATTATGACTTCATTGTGAATAATGCCGAATCTTTCCATTTGGGGGCATACAATAATATTGCCCCAGTTATTATGTATAAAACAAAATTCTATGACTATTTTCCAACTGTTTGTCCATGAATCCTACAAGAAAAACCCTTAGTTTCAACTGTATATTAATCTTTAAAAGTCTTCTAAGCAGCACATGTACTTGAATCCAGATTTTTTTTAGCTTTTTTACACATCCATCAAGCATGATAAAACGTCACTTCTTGTTGTTCACATTTCCAAAACAAACTTGAAGTGCCTTTATATATTCTAGCCAATTTCTCTGGTGGCATATACCAATGGTGTGTTACTTTATAAAAATTCTCATTAAAATGATTATAATGTTAATTATAATCATTTTCTTTCAACCATACAGTATATTTTCCCATTGTTTCATCTGTAACCAAAACTTTTAGCCCACTTTATTATACATTCTTTCATTTTTACCTCTGTTTCAAATTTCAATAAAATATGTTCATTATTTGTACACATTTCTATTTCAAACTCAGTCTTTTCTCTATATTAACTCTTTCTAACATTAGTAAATAAGAGAACCCTGACACCTCTATTCTGTCATCAATTCTTCTCTTGATTTTATTTTATATTCCCTTAGACAAAATTCTATCTTGTGTAAAGTTAACCATTTATGTTTGCCTATTATTTCTTGTCCATAAAACGCCTCTTGTGCTGAGAGATACAAAAGTGTTTTCAGGCACTGCATTTGTATCTATTCTCTTATTCTTAATATAGTTATAGCACATCTAATATAATGGTTTAAAAAATCCACATTAATCGTGTCTTTATTATGCCACCATTGGTAAATATCATGACTATGGTTTCTTGGTTCATTAAAACAATATTCTTTGCATCAAAACCCAAAGGCCCATTAAAAGTACCATTAACAGGCTTACATTCCTACTAACAGGTTGTCAACTAACTTCCCTGTTTTCATTCATGGCATTATATAGAGAAAGAACTATTGCTGAATTCTAACAAATTATGCACGGATTATTTTCACGTTACTTTCTCCTCAGATAAAGCCAACCTACCAAGTCGACCGCCAGTGGCTGTCTTGCCTCTAGGTACTGGCAATGATCTGGCCCGCTGTCTTCGTTGGGGCGGAGGTGAGTAACAGTTGTTAGCAAGCCTAGCAGGCCTTCCTTCTGCTATAACTATGAACCCCAAAACCTGAGCATTTGCTTTGATTTTTGTGAAGAGTATTTGTCATATACCGTATTTCTTCTAAACTCAGATTATGACTAGTGAGCTTACTTAAAATCAGCATGGGAAGGAACTTGAGAGAAAATTAAACAAACTCATAAGTTTAGTCAGTCTCTTGATTTGTCCCTGGAGTTGTAGATTCTGGGTATGATCTGTTTGACTTCAGGAGATTCCAAAACTTGATGTCAGGGTCCATCCCCACCTCAGACATATCCTAGACCAGGGGTGTCACTCACATCATCACGGCAGCATCACATGATGTGACATATCGGGACTTTCCCCCCCTTCGCCAAGCGCATGATGCATCCGACCTGTGGACTGGGAGTTTGACAGCCCTGTCCTAGACCATGCCATATTCTTCCAAGGAATGGAAATTATTGGTTCAAGCTGAGACCTTTTGTTTTGTTTTTTTCTAATAAGAGTTCTACATATAAAGATAGCAACAATTAAGGAAAGAAATGCAATAGTGAAACTCGAATCAGCATCTGGCCCAGAGAATTTCAGAGAAGGAGTGAATTGATAATTTAAAACAAAGTTTGGAGCCTTGAGAGGGTGATTAGATTGAAGTTTAATCAAAACATTCTAAACTGCACTAGGGAGGGGAAATTATTTGTCCTGGGGAAAAAGAGGAGCTTAGGGTTTTTTTTTCCCCACTTGCGTGCTTTTATGAATTGGAGTATTGACTAAAGTGGAACTAAGTAATGAAAGAAAGACTCTACTTTCTATTGTGGAGAGAAACTGCCTTAAAGTCATTATTGACTCCTGGCAAGTGCCTCGATTAGTCCCTGCAGTTTTCTTGGCAAGATCTCTAAAGTGATTTGCCTTTGTCTCCTTCTTAGGGCTGAGAGAGAGTGACTAGCTCAACTTCATTGCTTCATTAACTTGGTTTCTTTTTACCTCTGTTGTGTATACTTGTAATTACATTCATCTTTCTCTTCCTACTGTATATTCTGTAGCTGTAATTTGTAATGAAATAATTAAAATGAAGGAAAACATGTTTTCCTTCTGGAAAAGTCTAGAAGCATTTCTAGGCAAAGGGTTTTTAGTTGGGAATAAGGTCAGGCCAAAATTGAAATAAACACCATTTAGAAGTAAACTTCAAGAACACAATTATATATTCTACCTTGAACCTCAACTTAGAGTTTGAATTAATATAGCCATGGTTGAACACATGACTCCAAGTATTAATAATGCATCATTTATTATAAGACATAGCCAATAAGAGGGATGAAGACCAGCTGGGGTACTCTTGTTTCAGATCTTTACTCAGTCGTATAATTTCTGCATACTTCTCATGGTCACTGCCTTTCTTGGCAGGAGTAAATTATCAAAAGGACAGCTACCCACGTGAAATGAATCAACTTCTGACAAAATTAGCTCGATAACACAACTGTTCTCCATTCTAGCTTAGGTTATTCCACACTAGCAATTTATAGCCTGTTCTAGGATTACCCAACTATTTTTGTGCCAAAAATAATAGTAAAGCAGGCAAACTTTATGTCACTTCACTGGTGGATAGGTGATGCAGTGAAATTTTTTAAGATGCTTGTATGAAAACAACCTTAGTTTTGCTTAGTTAAACCACAGTATCAATATGAGCCAATATGAGCCATGTGAATTAATTAATTAATATATATAAGCAAGGAAAAAGAGTTTGAATTGCTTGGATGTATTCATTCTTAGCTCAAAATTGCCTGGCCAAAATGAGAAGAGGCCAAATGACAGAGATTTTAGAGTTATAACCCTATTTGGGAGTTCTCCCAACTAATGCTCTGCTCTTTCCCAGGTTATGATGGTGAGAATCTGGTAAAGATAATGAAAGATATTGAAGCAAGTAACATCATACAGATGGATCGCTGGTCAGTGCAGGTGATGCCAGATAACCCGGATGAGAAAGGAGACCCTGTGCCCTATGAGATCATCAATAACTATTTCTCCATTGGTGTAGTAAGTAGGAACAGATGAAAACACAGGAGAAGGGTCACCCTTTGCTCAAGAAGGCAAAGAGCGGGGTATTTATTCTCTGCATAAACTGAGAGAAAGAGTAGCAATGATGCTGGGACTGCTGTTGCCCCTGAGGACAGTAGGCCCAGAAAGAAAATGGCCATCATAAACAGCCTTAGCAATGAAAAGGCAGAAGGAGGCTGGATTTAGTGACACAAGGTAGATGTGGTGGAGTCTCCAGCTAGACTGGAGGGAGGTGTTAAGAAGGGGCCAAGCTTAGAGTCCTTGCACTGCAGGAAGTGACACAGGCTGACTTTCCCCAGAATCCCTTAAACTTATCCGACCTTTCCCAAGGGAATGAAGTCTGTCTGGCAAGATTTTTATAACATAGGTGACTAGCAATAAAGCTTCTGCTTGAAACTATTCATCATTGGTTGTGGTAACTTGTGCCCGACAGTGGTAATTTTGGAACGACCTACAGAAGGTGCTAATGGGTTTAAGAAATGAAAGGGAAGAGTTAACCGTGTGGTTATCTTTGTCTATCCTGAGGCGTCATTCGTCTCCACAAAGCACTTTTTCAGCTCTGATTTTCTCTTTTTCACTTTCCTTTTCTTCAGGATGCCTCAATTGCCCACCGATTTCATGTCATGAGAGAGAAATACCCAGAGAAATTTAACAGCAGGTTAGTTCAGTTGTGGAAGTGGGTAGGGGGCTCCCGCTGCTGCTATCCCGTCCCTTTTCAATTCTATTTATTATTTATTTATTTTCGTCAAGCATGTATTAGGTAACAGATATAAGTATAAACATAACTATGAATACATGAAAGGGATACCAACACAAGGGAACATTAGGACAGGGATAGTAGACACGCTGGTGCGCTTATGCACGCCCCTGTTCTGAAATCTCAAGTCTTCCTATGAAACTTGATCTAGTGCTTTTGTGTTCAACTCTGCCTCTAGAAATGTCCCCACTCCCTTTTGACATCCTGATTTGATTTTCCCGGGAATATATAAGGACAGCTAGTCACGCAGAGAGGATGGCTCTGCGATGGGCAGTGAAAAGTGAATACCTGCCATGGAGTGGGGCTCCCGGTTGGCAAGTCCTGCCAGTGGATGTGCTGGGGAAGAAATGGGGCTCAACCACACACCCTCTCTACATTGCCCCTGTTCTGCTACTCTACTCTTTTCTGAATAGGATGAAGAACAAGCTCTGGTATTTTGAATTTGCTACATCGGAGACCATCTTTGCCACATGCAAAAAGCTCAAGGAGTGCTTGTCTATAGAGGTGAGCATTTCCTTTGGGGTCCTGAGGTGATCGCTGTTTCTGGGTTGGGAAAATTGTTCCCTTCTGTAACCAGCATGCAATTCTTTGCAGGGGTGTCTAACACAAAGTCACGCTTTAGGTCCAAAATGATTTTGTTTTGGTCTGGCACATTAGGTTTCCTATGAACACGTACAAAGTGTTTTTCTTTCTTTGACACCGATTAGCCTGGATCGATCTATTACACTTTTGGCATTAGGACTTCGACCTCAGGCAAAATCGGTAATAAGAAGCTTGAGTGCTCAAACACCCTGCTCCTAGCAGTGCCGTTTCTGCATATTTACCCAGCTGTGCAAGAATGGGTCTAGAACTTGGATTCTATAGTGCTGTTCAAATTATTGCATTAAAAAAAAACCACAGTTATCGTCTTGCTCACTTTCCTTTTTTCCATGTATGTCTCTACCAAGTGCTGTGGGCAATCCCTGGACCTCAGTGGAGCCCTCTCTGGAATAGCTGTACTCAATATCCCTAGCATGCATGGGGGTTCCAACCTCTGGGGTGAGACCAAAAGACCTTTGGGGGAGGCAGCGGCACGTAGCACAGCTGGAGGAGCAGCACAGCCTCAAGTCATCACTGAAGGTGAAATCCTGAAGAACTGTGTACAAGGTGAGCCAGGAGAGTGGGTAGATGGTACAAAGTTTGGAGCCTTGTAGATTAGACGTTAGTAGTACGTATAACAGAGAAAGGCAGGTATGGCTTGAGAGGGTGAATGAAGAATGGCGTATGATTTCTACGAGGCTAAGCTAGATTAATTGGAAACAAGAAACCGCTCCATCAAGTGCAATGGTTATTAAAAAAGCATTAGAGTGCGCTGAAATGGATAAACTAACGATGGAGTTAAGGGATAGAGAGGAAACAGATTATTACAAGATGTGGACTAGATGGTACAATTGGCTCGAAAAGAAATGTAAAATTAATACATAAAGAATACATAGTAAATATATATTTATTCACAAATATTTATAGGTATAGAATGAGGTGAACAATGTATATAGTATAAATGAATATATGAAATAAGAAGTAAGTGTATGTATGTAACAATAGGCCTTAGATTGGATAAGCGGAATTAAGAGAGAGAAAATCCGATCATAAAAAGCTGTAAAAATATAATTGTGATTTTTAAAGAAATGTTGGAAAATGTGGAATAAAGTATTTTTTAAAAAAAACTCTGCTGCCCTTTCTGAAACATTGCTGTGAGGACTTTTTAGGGGAGCTTGAGGTGATGGGGTGACTTTTCTTACCTTTTGGCTTTTCTCCCTCCAATTCCCTATCCAGATCTGAGTGATCGACGGATGGAGGTGGTGGGCCTGGAGGGTGTGTTTGAAATGGGGCAGATCTACACAGGTTTGAAGAATGCAGGCACGCGGCTGGCTAAGTGCTCTGAGATCACCCTGAGGTAGGTGGACCGTCAACTCAATGGATGTATTTGTCTTCTCTTGTAGTTGCTGTTTGGAACTGACAGCCTTTCCTTCAACTTTCCCAAAGGGGGCGTGTACATGGCCTTGATACGTGTGAAATAATAACGATGTCTCTGTGAACCTTTAGAGTAAATGTCTATTAATGGTAATTGACACCCTTCTTAGTTGGGCTGAATTGAATCAGTACCATTATATATAGAATGACTCAGTGGGTGTTCTTAGGCAGCCATTATCCCTGAGCCTCATGCAGGGGTGAAATCTAAAAAATTTCCCTACCGGTTCTGTGGGTGTGGCTTATTTTGGGGGCGTGGCTTGGAGGTCAGGTGACTGGGTGGGCATGCTTTTACACTTTACACAGACAGAACACAAAAAACTTTTAC